>VXCM01002034.1:0-29128 GCA_014773175.1 Lucifuga dentata
GAGGCAGATGATTCGCTGTGGTGACCCCTGAAGGGAAAGCCGAAAGGAAAAGAAGAAGAAGAGCAGAAGAGCAGTGACAGCCACCATTGCAAAGGCGAGAGAGCGCCACCTACAGACATGCAAACATTCTAAATATCAGATAAAGGCATTGCACTACTTAGGCTGTTTGTTTTGCAGGTACTGGAGTAGGGAACCACAGGAGTGAGCATTCAGCAGCAAAGACTGTATCAGATTGTCAGATTTGAACAGACTATCATGTTCAAATCTTAATTTTGTGTGTGTGTGTGTGTGTGTGTGTGTGTGTGTGTGTGCGTGCGTTTGGTTTCGGCAGGCTGCTGACTCCCCTCACATGCTGTCTGTCCCGATGACCTGGGTGAGGGAGGGAGGCATGGTGCGACTGAGTAAGAAATACCTGCAGGCCGACTACAAGGGTGTTGGAGCTGACAACATCATCTACACCATCCTTGCCTCTGATGAAACCCCCAAATTCGGTATGAACTCTCCTCACATTTATTTCCATCTGTGAGCATGTCAACAGTTTTATTTCTGAAACACAGGCTTTTTTTTTTTTTTTTTTTTTTAATCTTCCATCTTCAAATGTCAATATTCCGTGATGAAAGAGACTCTGGAGGAGGTAATAACTTCAACCGCACTTCATTATGAGCTTCACTTTCATGCTAGAAATCATTTTGCTGAACAGTGGATATGTTGTCTGGGCCTGAAGATTTTATTGATCGAGCACTAGAGTGGAGTTGGATCGCATTACTTGTTTTACACTCATCGTCTCGCTATTTTCTCCTTACTTTCTCCTTACTTCTTTTTTTAATTAACCTCTACTCATGATCAGACATGATGTTCTATTCTCCCTCATTCTCTCTCTTCCTATTTCTTGCTCATATTCCTTAATGTTTTCTGTCTTTTTTTTTTTTCCAAACCTTCTTTCATGCCCACTTATGTATAATAATTGTCCTCTGTATCTGTCCTTGTCTAGGTGAGGTGGTGCTGGTGTCCATGCCAGCCGATGGTCCGGCAGAAGGTTGGCGTCCCTTGCTGGCCGACGACCAAGGCTTCACGCCCACCAGCTCTTTCACCCAGCAGGACATCAACGACGGCACCGTCTGGTACCGCCACTACGGCAAGGCGACTAACAGCGACTCCTTCCAGTTCCAGGTTAGTGGTGCTGAGAGAAGGACGCCATGTTTCTTCCTGCATTTATCCTCTTGAAAATGTCAGGTAGAAAAGCTGGGACGTTGCTGTTTTTTTTTTTTTTTTTTTTTTAATCCAACTGATATTTGACATGACATTAAGTTTGCAATTGCAGATACTTTCACCCAAATTAATGTACATTTTGTAGCTCTGCATTGTAATCGATGACAGTAAGTAGAAGTGAAAGCAAGCAGAAGTCTACTGAAACTCAAACCAAACCAACAGAAAAGCCAGGTAAAACCTCCCTCCTTCACTATTTGATTGACAGAATTACACTGCAGAATCACCAGTTAGTGCAAGCACCAAGGGTAATGTCAAAGTATTTGGAAAAAAAAAGAATTTGCTGTTATTACTTTATAGAATGAACTTCCAATAATACAATCATTGATTGTGGATAAACACAGTAAAAAAGGGTCAGATTTACTGGATTTGTTGTACTCCTGCAGGATTAATGATAAACTAATATAAGAAATAAAAAATACAAGCTGTGGTTAGACAAGAAAAACCTTATGGGTTTTACGATTCTCTCTCTCTCTCTCTTTCTCTCTCTCTCTCACATACACACACACAAACGCACGTTCACCTTTTTGCCTGTTTACCCTTTCTCTTTATTTTTTTTTACCGTTTCCTTCTCTCTCGTGCTCTTTGATTTATTTCTCTGCTCCTCATCTTCTTTCTTCTCAGTTTTGACTCTTTCCACTTTGTCTACCCTATCTATAATTTGTTTTATTTACTTTTTCATTTTTTTGAATCATGAAACAGCATCGGTGCACATCTATAAATAATTTGGTGTTTATTTAAGAGCTAAAAAAAAGATGTTCTGCTGTCTTATTTCTTAAGTTGAATAGTTTTCAAGAGTAGTCTCAAGAGTTGTTTTAATCACCAACCGGTGTACAGTGTGTGTCCTGCATATATACTATATGTGTGAGTGTCCTTTTTTTGTTCCTCACCCTGGCTCTGACTTTTCCTCACTTCTCCTTTTGTCAAAATGCTGATATCAAACTCCCCGTGCGACTCATCTGCACACACAAAATCCTGCAGCGATATGCTGTACGTAGCTTGATTAGCTTGAACAACATCAGATTACTCGCGAATTTGCTCCACAAAACAGCTTGAAGCACGGCCCATCACACCATCTTAAAGCCATTTCACAGCAATCTTAGTTTTTACTTCAACAAGAGCTAGTCAAAAGCTTGTGGCTACATTTAATCTTCTGTCTCTCTACACCATCTAATTCCCCATCCTCACACATTTTGTCTCTATCTATCAGGGCAAATGCTTTTCAATTACACAGTGCAGGATTCAAATTAAATTCTCCAGTGTCTTATCATTTTGACAGGCTGCAGGAAAGGAGAAGCAAGGTGAGGCGTCACTCCTCCAAAAGCCTCTGGAAGCATTTATGCTGTTTGTCAGATGTAGCGATTAAACGTGACGGTTTGTCAGGCTGATAATAGTTTCCTCCGTTGCTTTTTTTATCGAAGTGTGTGGCAGCTTGTTAAACTGATAGATCTGAAATTCATGCTGCTGTTGAAACCCGGAGCTCTGCAGATAAACATTAGTAGGCTGCTATGCAGTCTGTACATTAGTTTTTGTCAGGCACCAACTTGTGATTTTGCAGGTCAAGGCATTAATTTTCTGCTGCTGGGTTAATATTTGACTTTAGCAAGAAAAATGTTATGCAATTACAGAGGAAAATATCATTGTTGTATTTACTGATTTTGGTGTTAAAAAAAATACATGAATTTATATAATTTTAGTACATCACGTTAAACTCAAACATTAATCCTCACGATGTCTCTCTTGCTGCCAGAGGATACTGTTGACATACTATAGTTTACAGGAAACAGGAAACAGGCTTCTCTTCTGGCAGAGTGCTCAGAGAATGCTAATTGAAAGTGAAGAGGGAAAATAAAACATTTAAGTAGTTAAGTATACAGTTAGAGTTGGACCAAACAATGATTACAACCACATTGTCACAAAATATAATTTCCAATTTTCCAAGTAACAGAATTTCCTTTATTAGCTATGTACACCCTGCCCTGCTTCTGACTCTGTGCACAGCAGTAGACATGCTAATGTAAATCCAACAGCAATAACATTAGCACAAATTAGTAAATCCGTTTTTAAACTGCACTGGGCAACTCGACATGTTGACAGCTCCATATGGCAGTAAGAGATAATGCTTTGAAACTGCAGTCTGCCACCACTTGACCTGATGCTCATGTTTACCCTCATGCCTGGGTGCTCGGTTATGTTTTTTACCATTAAGTTCCTCCTGCATAAGAGACGGATTATATTCCACTCTTAGCTCAGAATGTGGTTCCGCTAATAAAATGTGAACAGAGAAAATAAGAGGGAAAAAGCAAATAAGCTACTAATTATTTGCCAGAGCCCCTGAAAGTAAGAAAAAAGTAAGTAACAAAGTAATAAAAAACAAAACTGCAAAAGTTTTGCAATGCAGATACTATTTTCATTATCTGATTTAGTGATTTTTATATTCAAACTAAACACTTTGTATGATTTTATTTAATTGAAAAATAAAAAAGTGAAAGTAAAAAGATTTATCAATGATTTATTGCAGAATCAACTTTTGTAAAGGCGGCTGAGTTGGTGTTGACTCTCCTGGTAATACATGACGTCTGATTGGTGGAGCTGACTCCAGGCTTCATGCTGCTACAGCTACATTACTTCCGTCTGTAATTTCTTCAACTTTCTTATCCAGAATGTTTTGACAGGAACACGCTTCTGTGATAATAATAGCTGAATAGCTGTGATAATAAGTAACTGGTGACTAAACTGGCTTTCAGAATGAATAAGTGAGTCTGTTTCTATTACTGATGTATATTAAGCAACACAGCATTTTAAAAATACAGTTTTTGGAGCGCTTAAGTAAGAAAAACAAAGTTTTACATTGAACAAAAAAACTATTTATTAAAATAATGGGCAAGAATGTTTGGAAGGCATAAGGGATTACTGATCTACCAGGATAAGCAACATGTTATTCAGTTAACATATGCTTCAGTGATAATTCTAATATTCACCAACATTTTAAGCATTTTTTGTAGGGGTGTAAATAGAATAGCCCCATAGCATAAAATAAATTATAAGCTATTACTCAATAAAGAGTACTGATTTTCAGCTTCTTTTCGGCATTTTAAACACAAACAAGGTAATTCATTAAAAAAAGAAAAAAAAAATCATGGTAACTACACAGCAATCACACTAAATTCAGAATTTTATCCTTTTCATGCACTACATGTTTTTACATGTACAACATTCAGCCAGTAATAAAATCCTTTTTTATGTTTGTCACCTCAATATGTTGCCATGATGACAAATTCTTTTCATTTCACACAACATTAATTTGTGATGATTTGATGATCTTCCAAAAAAAAAAAAAAAAAAAAAAAAACTATAGAAAAGTGACTGGAGTAGAAAAAACAAATTTGATGTGTTGCAGCTGTAAATCCAAGAAAAACTGAAAAAAAATAAAAATAAAAATCACGCAAAAACCAAAATGACCCAACATAAGCACTAGAATATATCCTGTCCATTATATTAAATGACAGTGTGACTAATCAGTATGACCAAGAGGAGAGATGATCAGAGGGGCGGAGTTTTTACCATCATCATCCAGACCAGGACTGAAGTATGGGAGGAGTCTGTCAGTGAAGGAGCAGCCAGTGAAGGAGTAGAGAAGAGCTGCAGCGCCTGCGTCATAAAAGGAGACTAACCCTCTGTCATAATCCACATACACTCCAACCTTCTGACACTGACCTTTCACGCTGAGACGGACAGCGGGACCACCAAGAGCAAAGTGCTGATTCCCATTCCTCAAACATATAGTCCAGTAGCCATTATCAGGGTTCAGTTTGACTATTCCACTTCTCTTGACTGATCCTTTGGCCACACCTAAAACCCACTCAGTCTTTCCTTCAACCTGAACCTCGTAGTAAAATCTTCCTGAAGAGAAACACTGATTGCCCAAAACGCTGAGAGAAAGGTCAAATCTCTCTGGGTTGTCTGGGAGTTCTGGACATACGTCACTAGTATTGACTGATACCTGCTTCCCATCATCAGACAGGACGAGCCAGGGATTTGCTGTATCAGGATTCAGTGTCACATCCACCCCACACTGCTGGATCCATTTTAACTCGGCCTCGGCGAGCCCCTTCTCTGTCTCTTTGGCGAACGTCTCCTCCAGTTGAGCCACAGCTCTTCTCACAGTACCGTCGTATGACGAGCAGATGCTGATGTCTGCCCAGTTCTTGGTGGGCAGAGGAGTGTTCAGTGACTGGAAGCGTTTATGGAGGTACAGGTGGTCTTCAGAACGTAAGAGTTGCTGAATCTCAGCACTTCTTTTCGTCAGCTCAGAGATCTCCTGCTGCAGCTCAGTGATGAAACTTTGACTCTGTTCCTCTGTAGTTTTCTGCTTCTCTTTGATCGTCTCGACGAGATCATCCAAGCTTTTCTTCACGGACTTCATGAGAGCAGTCAAGACCTGAACACCGCCTGCTATCTCGCTGTCACCAGCTTCCTTGCTGAGCTCTGCTGCCCGTTTGATCTCTGGGATCTTCAGCTGTCTCTCGTGGATCATCTGCTGAATTTTAACCTTTGTCTTCCTCAGCTCGATTTTCTTTCCATCACATTCCTTTTTTAGAGAGACAACATCATGTGACTTGTGGTCTGAAGCAGGGCAGAGTGCGCACACATACGTCTGGTCAGTCTTACAGAAGAGTTCCAGAGGTTCATTAATATGCTTCATACATATCCTGCCCTCCAGGCTCTCTACAGGATTGATCAGCTGGTGTGTTTGCAGGCGTGGAGCTGTCTGATGGGGCTCCAGATGAATCTCGCAGTACGAGGCCTCACATTTCAGGCAGGACTTCAGGGCTTTCAGTTTGGGTCCAGTACAGATATCACAGGCAATTTCTCCTGGTTTGGCAACCTGTTTCAGCCTGCTGGCACTCGACATCTCGACAATAACTGACACAAAGAGGAAGAGCAAGGTGTGAAATAGCAGAAAAAAATAACAAAATAATGTCAGACATCACTAATAATATCTAATTTAGTTGTGTTCCATGTATTATGTAGTATGTCTATATATTAAAAGACCTGGGTGGATACGATTGTGCCTTTAAATTTTAAATACCTGGTCAAAAGGTTTAAATGCTTGTTCAAATTTAGATTATTGGAATATTGTCTTTCTTATAGAATATTTCAACAAAATGAAAAAGAATAACTTTCTGTTTCTACAGATTGTGTATGTGTTAATGTAGTAATTACATAATAAATATAACTAATTGTACTCACCTGTTTATGTTAAAGACTCCAAGTATTCTTGAGAAAGATTTGATAATCCAAGACAAATATCTCTTGAGACAGAAAGGGATTTAAGGGCAGCTCTGTTGTCACTATAACATACTTTGAGTCACGCCTCTCTCCACCTCTAACTACCTAATAAACTGGTTTTATTTTTTTGTCACACAAGGTTATGAATACACATACATTAGGAGTAATTACTGAGATAATTTCATTGCCCCTCCCACCTTACTCATACATTCTGTACTTCCTCCTTGACTCTGCTGCCTCCCTTTCTCTAGCTTCTTCTGTCTTTTCCTATCTTTCATGCTCAGCTCATTTCTTCCTCTTTTTTCCTTTTCTACCACTTTTCACACCCTAACAACACCCTAAAATCCACCAAGTAAAACACCACAAAAAGTACACCAAACAGCCTAAACAACAACCTAAAATCTGCCTAGTAACATGACAGAAAATATGTCAAACACCCTAACAATACCCTAAAGTTCACTTAGTAACATCATAGAAAATATACCTAACAGCTTTCCACACCCTAAAATCCACCCTAGTAACACCATAGAAAATACCACCCTAAAACAACACCCTAACATTCATCTAGTAATAAAACACCTAACAATACCTCCACTGAGTAACACTATAGAAAATATGCCAAACACCCTAACATCCTAGTAACAACCTAGAAAATCATAACAACACCCTAACATCCACCTAATAACACCATAGAAAATACAGTAAAACTCCTCAACAACATGCTAACCTCCACCTCGTAACACCATTGAAAATATGATAAAATGTGATAAATGTGATAACACCCTAGCATCTACCTATGTGCCAAAAAAATCCATCAACACCCTGACATCCATCCAGTTACACCATCAAGAACACCCTAACAACCAGCCACATACAATATCAATCACCAGGCAACAGCCTAGGCAACCACTTTTCAACACTCTTACAATATATAGTCCACATGAGTTTAGCTTAGTCAGCGAGAGTGTACACATTTTGTTCTTGTTTTAAAATGTACTAACAGAAAGATCTGAACATTATCATAAACCATGTGATCATTTGTTGAGCTGTCAGCTCAACAAATGACCTGCTGCTTAGTAAAGCACTTAACCCTGATTCTTTATTCATCTACGCACTTTATTTATAAAGACTTGTATGAGTTTTTAAAAGTACAAATCCATGGAAAATAATTAGTGATTGATTATTTTTATGCGAAACTGTGGCAACGGTGGACAACAAACTTCTACTTTAAACACGGTTGCTTTGTGTTGAATTCTACTCAGCAGGAGAAATCCCTTATTAAATTCTTTTCATGTAGACCCTAACGCATGAAACTGATTGAGCCTGTGTGTCTCTGCAGCACAGCCTGATGTCAGGTTTACTTTTCTTATCTCAGTTATTAGACTGCAGTTTGTTTTTACTTCATCTGTTGTGTCTTAGTTCTGGTGATTTCCCCTGAGCATTTCGCCAGTTCTGGAACTTACAATTAATGTATAACACACAAACCAGTTCACAATGCAACAACTATTGACATTTAAAGAACCAAACTGGCGGTTTTGCATGTTTAAACCCACATGCAACTCACATACAAGTTATGGAAGTGAAAAACAATTTTTAAGACATAAAGCCATATTTTAATTTTCCTGTTATTTTGCCAAATCCCCCAATCTTTCAAAATCAAATGTTCAGGTGATCCACCTACCTTAACATTAATTGTGTTGCCTGCTAACATGCATATCTGAATCTAGTAAACCATCTTCTCCTGGGACTATATTCCCTGGCAGAGATATAATATAACATAATTGTCTTCTGTGAAGCTTCAAGGTGGACCAGTTAAAGGATCATACCATCCACTTTGCATGTTTGAGCCTAATATATTAAATTTTCATACATGTATGGTTACTGACAATCATTTCCCAAAGCATACTACTAGTTGGTTTCAGTTCATTCTATACTATTAAAATGAACATCTTGATACTTAAAACATTCTTGGGATAAATTAATCCATCACTGCAAGCAACACGTGTATTCGGGTTTTTTTGAAGTTTCGTAAATTTAGCGTTTAAGCGCAATAAAAAGCGCAGAGTGAATGTATGTCTCCACCGGGGAATATAGTCCCAAAAGAAGACCTGTGTTTATCGAAAAATTTAAATGACTGTGACTTCATAAGGCTGCGTAACTATTAGCAAGGGAAACATCGATTTTGTATTGCTTGAATATTTGATATTGAAAAATTAAGAGGTTTTGCAAAATATCAGGAAAGCTGAAATACAGTTTTATCCTTTGGGAAATGATTGTCAGTAACCTTACATGTATGAAAATTGAATATATTAGGCTCAAACATGCAAAAAGGTTGGTATGGTCCTTTAAATAAAGTTACTGTGACAAAAAAAAAAATCTTAAAAGACATAGTGTTCACCTTGATGGATTACCTATCTCAAATATTTTTAAGTGTCTAAGAGTTGATTTTAGTACCATACTGGAATGACCTGAAACCAATGGCAGTCTGGAAGGTAAGGAAAAAAAAAAAGTAATAGTTAGTGCTGAAGTAATATATTTTGGGAAATGGCTGTCACTAATGTAACATGTATGTGAGTTGTATAGATAGGGCTTAAACATGCAAAATCACAAGCATTGTCCTTTAAATAATGGGTTTTGCAGAATAATACTGAAATTTCATGGTAAGAAGATTTTTTAAATAGAAAGTGAGTGGAAGCAAGTTTATAGAACACCGTGAATGACCGTGTCTTCATGTGGCCTGTGCAGGTTTCCACAGACGCCTTCCCTTTCACACAGAGCGATGCCCAGACCTTCACCATAGGAGTGGTGCCACAGATCCCTGGATTCCCCCAGCTGGCTCCAGACTGTGACCTACAGCTCACGGTAAGGGACAAAAAAGGGTAAATTCACTCAGGTCTCATCAAAATAAAAAAAAAAAGAGTTGCCCGTGTCAATATGCAGTTATCTTGTTGTTGCTAAACTGTCACAAGGGAGAAAAAAATCCTCCAAAATATTTTGTCAGATGTCTGTGTAATGGCTGAAATCATGGGTTGTAAAGGTGAAATTGTATAAGATCAAATTTTCAGTATTAAATTGATTACCGTATATACTTGGGTATAAGCCGATCTCATGTATAACCCTGATTTTGACCTGCAAATTTAGATTTTTAAAGAAACCTGTATATAAGCCGACCCCTTAATGTTGTTCCATTAATTTATTTGTTTAGCAAATTACCTGTTTTTCTGGGTATTGTCATAGTATTCCNTGTTCCATTAATTTATTTGTTTAGCAAATTACCTGTTTTTCTGGGTATTGTCATAGTATTCCTGTGCTTTTCTGAAAATAATCCACACATACCGGTACCCGTAAATATGATATTCATTTCAGCAGCTGATTACTGTAACTGACCGATCAGAGCAGCACTTAATGGCAGCCACAAAATGTGCTGGATAAGATGTTTAGTCAGGAAATATCTTATTCTGAAGTATGATGGGTAGTGATAATGGGTAGTATTTCCACCCTTGGAAATTTCCTTCTCTGGGATCAAATTTGAATTTATCGTGTCGACCCCCTCCCAATTTGCTTTGTGAAATTTGGTAATAAAAACTCAGCTTATACTCAAGTATATACGGTATGTCTTTTGAAGGGTCTCAGCAAACACGCAGAATTCAGATGTGATTTGGCTTATTGAGATCAGATCTTAAATTTACTTTCATGCTCATGTGTCTTCTTCCATAAACGTGATGTTTGTGTCAGACCGGTACATAGAGTTCAGCCACTATTTTGCTCTTTGAGTGGTCGAATTAGACATTGTAACAGTAACTCATAGGAATAAAAAAGAGGAAAACATGTCTTGATTTGTGTTTTTGAAGTGAAGCAAGCACTTTCTTCAGCTCTTGTGTCTCTCATCACTGAAGTGCGTTGGTGAAACGTCCTTGAAACTGCAAAATTCTTTCATAAGGCACAAGTTTATGCTGAAGGTAAAGAAAGTAAAGCAAGTCAGCGGCTGAAGATGTAGCTTTATCAGCCACATTTTTTAGTTTGAAAGGAAAACTTACACTCCCACATAACATAATCAAGAACCATCGATCTGAAGTCAACTGTTGGTTGTCTAGTCAGCAGTCTGTCTTTGTGAAACCAGCTTCATTGTTAGCATTGCTAACTTAACTTTTCCTCTTAAAGTCTCTCAAAGAGACATCAAGATAAACAAACAGAAAATGTCCTGGTTAATGCATTGTTTGAGGAGTTGGAATTCTGGAAACTTTGGAGTTAATGGAAGACAAGGCCTTCAGATGCTCTTATGTAGATGTTTTTGCTTAGCGTGTGCGTGGTGTGTGTGTGTTTAGGCACTGGAGGATCGTGTGACTGAGATAACACCTTCAGCTCTGTCCTTTGTTGATTCTGAGACTCCCAGCGAGAAGCTCATCTACAACATCACTAAACCCCTACCGCATGGACAAGGTCAGACACAAACACACACACACACACTCTCACATACACACACACTGAGCTTATCCCTCATAACATGGTGAGATTAAAAGGATTAAAGTCTGACTTCTTCCAGGGGAAAGAACCTTATGATTAGATCTGAAAGTAAACTAGAAAGTATGCGGGGAGTGTACCCACAACTGTCAAGGCTGCATAGTCCTCTTAAAGCGGGTCCTTTATCAATACAAAATGTTTAGAAATTAAAAATCTGGATCAAAATCAACACAGTGATCCGCCAGAAGTGTGCCGATGTAGATCCATGTCATTTGTAGATCAGCCATCATTTTTGGAGAACCTAAATGCTGTCCCTTGCCTAAAGCCCCAACATGCTCCAGTGAAGTTGCTTGGTACAAAAATGAAGAAGTTGATAGTGTACAAAAGCAGTATCTTCTTTGGATAAGCTTACAGATTTTGTTACAAATGCTTGTTTTTCTGCCTCTGTATTGTCACCATAAAGGATCAGCACCTCCCTGTTGACATTCACATGCAGCCTGCAGTCTGCTTCTCGAACCTCCAAACCCTCCAGAATTGCAGGCTTTCTGATTACTGGCTATCAGTCTAGACATTTACAAGGATGAATGTTAATTTCCTGTTTGATAATTTAATGTGGCATTTAGAACTGGAGCTGCTTATTTGGGATTTAGTCCATCTGAATGACTGCTGTATCATTTTCATCCCTCTGTCTAATGAAAGGGAAAAACGATTTACATTGGGTTATATTCATCAACTAATGGACTGATAAATTTGTGTAGAAATCATTTTTTAAAGCACCAACAAGGACCAGGACAGCTCCAGATAAAACAAAAATATTTATCATCCGCATTTAAGTTTATCAAATTAGTTTTGACCTTTGCAGTTTCTAGTTTCTGTGTTATTACTTTGAAGTGAAATGTTAATGTGGGTTAAATGTAAGATAAATTGTACAAGTTGCCATCATAGAGATCATATTAACTACTGCCACTCTTTGATTCCATTCCCAAATATAAAAAATGTACATTTATAAGATTTATGAATGAAATAAATGCATGAAGTGAGTCAAGAAACAAACATCTTTCAGTCTCATTGTTGAGTTAAACCTTGTATTTTTTTAATCATAAGGTAGCTGACTGGCAAACTTGAGGCCCTTTTTACACGTTGCACTGAAACATGTTATCTGTATTTGGATGCGTTATCTGGATAATGACATCCAATGTTGGGACGTGCATTTACACCTTGGGTTAAAAAGCATTCATATTATCTGGGTTCTGCCTGCATTGTGTTTGAATTTAAAGGTGGATTGTTAAACAGGTTTGGTATCTTGTATTATTATAGAAACCAATTATGGCTAGTTGCTACTCCAGATTCAAAATAACTTTACTGAAGAGAAGAAGCAGAGGAGGGAAGACAAGGAGGGGTACAGTACCATTTTTGAGCTCTTCAAGGAAGCAGGATTCCTACAACAGTTGACACCAGGGTCGGATTGGCCATCAGGAGAGGGAGAACTTTTCCCCGTGGGCTGCCGCCATTGGTGGGCTGGCCAATGGCCTTTGCACTGTACAATATAATATTAATNTCCCCGTGGGCTGCCGCCATTGGTGGGCTGGCCAATGGCCTTTGCACTGTACAATATAATATTAATTAAAATTAACTTAAACGAAGCAAACATAATTTTTTTCTTTCATAATTTTCTTGGCGCAGAGAAACAGCAGACAATTATGGACTTATTCGCCCCACCTCTAGTATCATTGGCATTTTCGTCTGGCCATCCTATACGCCCCCCCCCCCCCCNCCCCCCCCCCAGACATCTTAAAGTCCTGGTAAAAATTAAGATCCCTGTCTGACCCTGGTTGACATTTTTCTGGAGAGCATAAAGTGAAATTGTTCCGTTCTGTTTGTTGCCAGGGGCGATTGAGCATCGGGACAAACCGTACACAGCGGCGAAGCTTTTCAGTCAGGCTGACGTCAACAACGGCAAAATCATCTACCGACCACCACAGGCTCCCTCACACCTGCAGGAGCTCTACCAGTACTCCTTCATCGGTGAAATACACACACACACACACACACATTCAATCATTAAACAGCCTTTCTTGTAGATATAGATCTTGTATTAATGCTAAAATGCCTGAGATTTAAACTTAAGAACGATATGTACTGTAGAATACCTCTTAAGAATTTTAAAGACCTCTGCTCTGAAGCTTGTAAATAAATTACGTGGCTATATCTTCAAAACTGAGGGAATTTACAGTGGTGGTAAAAAAAAGAATTAGGATTACATTTATGTTTATAAAACCTAATATGGAAAATGATTGAAGGAATGCTATCAATATGTTGATTAAAAAACATATATCACGTTTGGACTAGTGTGATAGATGGTTAAAAAACATGTCCAGAGAAGAGTAACTATTACTGTTGACATCACTATTCATGGGTATTTTTTATGTTTTTATACTGTATGTCTTTTTAAAAATTTGCGTATATTCCTATTTTCAAATATCATATTTCTGTATTTATGAAACTAGTACAGCGCCCGTTCAAAACATGCCTGTTCAGAACAGGCCATTTCTAGTGTGTGCCACAGCCTGTCATAATTTTGTTTTGCACATCCTCGTAAGCTAGCTTTGTTTGCTCTACGGGTCGAGTTGAGACCGTGGCACTGGACCACAATATGGTGCCACACCTGGAGCATATCCTGCCACGCGGACTACTTTTTATCGACACAGCTCAATTCAAGAACCGCTCATCCAAACAACTTCACACGCGACATTGCACGTCCTTAGGTCCTGAGCAATGAACTTGCCGAATTTCAATTTCATAGTGATGGGTTCTAGAGGTGTTGGTGCCGCTGACAGAGATTTCTGCCTTTATAGTTAGATATCAAAAATAATGCCAACATTGTCATATATTTATGCGATTTAAGTTGTCACACATACACACACACACACACACACACACACACACACACACACACACACACACCAACCGTATAGTATATTTTGTAATTATGACAGCTGAATATCTGTATCTGTGGTTTATAGGGAAGTTTTTGTTTAAGGAAGTACAGCAGCATGTTTAACCTGTAGGATCGCCTGTTGAGTAATACAAAGCCAAGTCCAAAGTTAAACAAAAGACTGAGTAACAAGAACTCGCTTGTTCATCTTAATTGCCTATAGATTTATACATTTTAAAAATCACATTTCATTAAAGTGGAATGGCTGCTGTGGCCTGGTTTATTTTTGGAGCGGTTTCAGCCGAGCAGCCACATATTGATCTTTAGATGAACACCATCTGTTATCGCTCACAACACTCACTTCCTATGGAAACAGAGCCAGTCATCCCAGCTCCACGGCACTAATTGCTTTTCTGTATGTTTAAAGAGGCTTAGCAGTGTTGTACACAAAAGCAGGGGTTTACGGAATTTATCACAGCTTCACAGATGTTATCTATTTTGTGTTTGCAACAGAGTGTCACTAAAGTTGTATGTGTATTTTTACATGTTTACGTGCAGCACTGGGGTCATTATTTAAAGGACCATACCACCCATTTTGCGTGTTTGAGCCTAATATATTCAATTTTCATACACATAAGGTNAAGGACCATACCACCCATTTTGCGTGTTTGAGCCTAATATATTCAATTTTCATACACATAAGGTTATTGACAATAATTTCCAAAAGGATAAAATCGTATTTCAGCTTTCCTGATATTTTGCAAAATCTCTTAATCTTTCAAAATCAAATATTCAACCGATAAAAATCTATGTTTCGCCTGCTAGTAGTTACACAACCTTTTGAAGTCATGGTCGTTTGAATTTTTCAATAAACGCAGGTCTTCTTTTGGGACTATATTCCCCGGTGGAGTCATACATTCACTCTGTGCTTTTTATTGCACTTAAACGCTAAAATGTCTGGAAGGTAGGGAAAAAGTTTTTTAATTCACCGTTCCAGTAGTATGCTTTGGGAAATGATTGTCAGTAACGTTAAGTGTATGAAAATTGAATATATTAGGCGCAAACATGTAGGTGGTATGGTCCTTTAAGCAGGAAGTTGACTGCCAGGTGACTTCTTTGGTCACATGGGGGTCAGTACACACAATGCATAGCAGTTTGCACTGCCATTCATGTGACTCCAACTACTCTCACATGAAGACAGACTTGAAGATATATATATAGATATATATCTATATATATATATATAGATATATATCTGTATGTATGTATGTCTATACACATATATACAGTATATATACTGTATATGTTCAAGTCTAAACAAGCCCAGTTGCCTTGAACTACTGCTGCTGCTACGTGTATTTGATTGAATTTCATGAATTTAGATAGTTTTTGATGTTTCAAAGCAAACATAACGTGGAACATTTTCAAAGATAACCTCAGCCATTTTTGAGAGGAATACTCAACAGATAATCCAGGATGAAAGCTTTAGTCTGTTGTTTGTTTTAATCTGGGTTTGTGAATTGCTGTTTTGTGCGTGATAGGCTCATCCGTTTAGTTTTTTTTGTTCAGTGTCACCTCTGTCCGAATCTACTGTTTTGTCTCCCTGCAGCCACTTTAAAGTGCTAACGGTTTGTTTTTACCCTCGATAGGCCTGCCTGAGTCTCTGAGCGTCTATTTCACAGGTAGAGAAACAAACACTTCTGTCGCTTTAAAGAGGAGCAGGAGGGAAGGCAGTTATCTTCTGTCCTCCTCCTCTTCTCCTTTCACACATCTTTTGCGGTCTTCTCTCCACTTCATCCTTGATTTATTTTCTTCTCTTCCCCTCGCCTCCCTGTCCCTCCTTAATTTTCCCTCCTTCTCTTCTTTCCTCTACCCTGGATTTCTCTTCTTATTTCAACATCCTTCTTCCCCGCGCCGCTCCATCACTTCTTTTCTCTTCCTTTTCCCTTCTCTTTCACCTCTTCTTCTCCCATCGATCGCTGCATTTTCATCTCTTGCTTTCAGTCACTCCAGAATCACGTTTTTGTTTTTTTTTAGATGAATATGCAAGATATGATATTAAAACAATATGAACAATGAGAAGACACATTAATTGTTCAAAAAAATAATCAAAAATAAATAATGAATAGTCTGGCTTTCTCTTAGATTTCTCCTCTTCTGTCCTTCTTTCTTCTCCCACTTCCCCTCTTGTTCTCTCCATTTTTGGTTTACAGGTCCTCTGTGCACCCCATCTTTGGCATTCTCCTGTCCTCCTTTTCTTTCCTTCCTTTTTTTCTGTTCTTTCCTTTCAGTTTTAATCCTTCTACTTTACTCCCACTCTCTTCTCCTACCCCTCCTTTGCTTCCTTCTCTTCTTTTCCTCTTCCCGCTGCTCTCTTTTTTGTTTCACTCTGAATCTCATTTCACATACTTGTTTTCTTTCCTCTTCAATTTTCCTCCTCTCTCTTCTCCAACCTCATACTGTATATTCTCTCTCTCTTCCCCCACCTTCAGTCGCTCTTCTCCTCCTCCTTCCCTTCATACTCTAATTTTGTATTACTTCCATACTTATCTGACTCAGCTGGAGCCTTTGCCCTTTTTTGATTCTGTCAGTTTAATCTTTAACCCACAGATACACCCATGTCTTCACTTTTTACTGCTTGCTTAATGAGGTGCTGCTACACTCTGTTTCTGTCCCCGCGAGGGATTGTTTGGAAATGTGTGTGTGTGTTTTTGAGAGTTACAAACATTTTGTTCCTTTCCTGAACAGGCATTACATGACAACAGGAGAGTGTTTTGAGTATTCAGGGCATCACCAAACTTCTTTCAGTTTGAGTGTGAGCCTCAGGGCACACACACACAAACACACGTTAGCTGCTTTTATCCTCTATTAATTTAAAGGGGCACTAAAGTAAACTGACTTCTTTTGGTGGCTAGTAGGAACAACAACACTGATCACTGATTTACATTAGAGAGGAATAAAGTAGCTCATTAGAAAGGAGATCCCATGTAAAGTCTAGTGGAAAGTGAAATGATCACCAGCTGTGATAATTAAATAACATCAGTTAGCGTCTTGAAGTCTTAATATAGAAATTTTTGTACTGATTCTGGTCCACATTTTCCATCTCTCCCTGATTACTGTTGCTAAATCAGGTGTGAGCCTGATTTAGCTAGTCAGGTGGGTAAAATACACACCTGATTACACGCTTCTCAAGAACCAGGACTAAGAACCACTGCATGAATATATTCATTCAGCCTTTATTTGCACTCAGGAAGAGGCGCCCTCTTTCACACGTGCACTGAATGTACAATTTTAAAATGAGTCCACAAAAAAAGCATAAATTATTTTCGAACAGACAAAGTAATTAACTGACAGCATGAAAGCACAAGCATAGCACTGTACGTATGGAGAAATTATCAATCAAGCCAAGAATCATCATTAAAACATCAACAATTAAGATCCATCAGAGGCTTGATGAAACTAAGTCACCACAGTATTGAACTTTAAAATTTGATGCAAATGATTCCAAGAATATGAAACAGCCTTGACAACATCCAGATCAAACTATTAGTATTTAGTAAATACTCTTTTTAACTAATATCATTGAGAATTTATGTATTTGTATTTACTAGAGGGACGTAGAGATTGCATACCTCCACCAAAGCCCAACAGATCTGATTTTGCTTTTTGTCCCCAAATATAAATCCAAACTTTTACAATTATTACCAAGAAATCAGAGGCGTAAAGCAAGATTTATCATGCAACTTCTTTGATTGCAGACATCAACTTCTTCTAGACTATAATTTGTAACTGCTGAAATTATGTCAAGTGAAATCATACTTGCTGAATCATCATCGTCTTAGTTACACATTCATGTTTGTTGTATGTTTTTAGCTTCATTTGTTCATGCACAGTGAATTCATTAACTGCTTATGCATAATTCACAGATCCAGATCAGCATTTGGATCTGGATTAATTGCATTTGTTGATAGTCCATCATTGGACACACATGCATGAATTAAATTTAATTATACATTAGTTTGATCAAATATAAGCACATTTTTAAACATGTTGCTTTCTGTCATCATCCCTAATTGATCACACAATTTTTTTTTAATATTCAAACATGATAATTATCTTTAATTTATGTTATGAAGTGATACCAGTGAGCTTTTGAAGCTGATAATTCCCCAAAAATGTGATGATTTGAATGAATTCCACCTGATTTCCTGTTGATTAGTTATGGTTTTTGGCTAATAGTCTGTGTCTTAATTCATGGAGGCTGTTTATTTAAGGTTCTGTTGATCTGTGTGTGTGTGTGTGTGTGTGTGTGTGTGTGTGTGTGTGTGTGTGTGTGCGTGTGCGTGCATGTGTTTAATCACTTGTGTTCAGCCAGTCAACTCACAGAAGCTTATTAAGTTTTTTTTGGTATCATCCTTTAAAATATTCCACAGTTAAGGAGCTGAGGGGATAATTAGCAGAAAGAAATGTGTGTTTCTGTGTGTGTGTTTATATAAGACTGCAGCTTTGGGTTTGTGTGTTTATTTGTGTAATGCACATGTGTGAACCTGTGTGTGTTTGTGTGTGTGTGTATTACAGTGTCAGATGGAGAACACACCACTCCAGAGCTGGATTTTGCCATCCTGCTGCTGTCCAATCACCAGCAGCCACCGGTGTTTCAGGTTCTAGACCCACTGCTGGAGGTCAGCATGGGAGGACAGGCCACCGTGGGTACGACACACACACACACTCACACACACACAAACACACTCACTAACACTAACTTCCAAGCAGAGAACCTTTTCTAAAGAGGTCCAGTATTGAAGTATTGTGGTAATGAGCTATGAAATACAACCGTGCTGATTAACACCACTGTATTAGCTAAGGAATGGGTTTGTGTGTGTGTCTGTGTGTGTGTGTGTGTGTGTGTGTGTGCGTGCGTGCGTGCGCGCCTGTGTGCACGTGTGCGTNCTGTGTGTGTGTGTGTGTGTGTGTGTGTGCGTGCGTGCGTGCGCGCCTGTGTGCACGTGTGCGTGTGCATGCATGCATGCGTACACACATGTGTCAGTGCAGTACAGGCAGTTAATTTTCTCCTTGTCCTACTTCCTCTCCCTGACGGTTCTTTTTCCTTGTTTATTTGGTTGTTTGTGTGTCTGCCTTTCTTTTGTGCGTATGTGTGTGCGTGTGTGTATGTGTGTGTGTGTGTGTGGGTGTAGGCGGTCAGCAGCTTGCGGTGAGCGACGCTGACACTGCTCCAGATGAGCTGGAGTTTGAGCTGGTGGAGGCTCCCATCCATGGAGAGCTGATCAAGACCGATGGTAACACACACACCAGCATGAGGAACGGTGAGCCAAACACACACACACACACACACACACACACACACACACACACACAGGTGTAACCAACCGATATATTTTTCAGATATGACAATGCACAGTCTCTGAATTCATTCAGTTTGGTCTCAGTTTGAGATAACCAGACAAAAATATCAGCAAATGCTTTATCTTGTAATATTAATAAAAAGAACAAACTTACTGAATGTGGCTCAAAATCTAATCAACTAATCCCAGACCCAAGTCCAGCTATCTGGAAAAGTTCATTAAAATCCTCTCATGCTGCTGACAAACAGATAAACACAGGTGACAGCATAACTTCCTCAGCAGAGGTCAAATCAATTACACTCTTTATTTTCTTCTCACTTCCTCTTAAAGCTGATTCTACATTTAGGAATCTGCCCCTACATGCTGTCAAAACTTCAGCTGTGGGTAGTGGATATTATGGTAGTTTTTAAAAAATCTCCATCAATAAATACCATAAATGCTTGTTAGTGGGCTGGACCTTTATTTACCTCAACTGTGGACAGAACCTGACCAATATTAGAGACAGGCTGTTATTAGAGACAGGCCTTTATTTCTAATTTTGCCGATAGACAAACCCATAACTGCATAAAAATACACACTGCCACAAGGAGAAGATGTCAGTGTGAACACGCCTCCAGGCAGCTTTTCTAAAGGTTCATTTTCATCCACTTTTCCTGGTGTGGAGGAGCACGTGATGCTACGCTGTCACCCATGGTGACCGTGGTGACAGTGGGTTCCACATTTATGGCTTTGTTTCACGTTGAGCCCGGTCGTATCTTATGGCTGGAGGGACGACGGCTGGAGAGGTTTTTAAGCGGTTTGGTATCCAAACATGGCTGCTGTCATCTGGTGGCAGCAGCAGANAGAGGTTTTTAAGCGGTTTGGTATCCAAACATGGCTGCTGTCATCTGGTGGCAGCAGCAGATTACAGGCAGGACTTACAAACGTCCAACTTACGAACAATCCGTATGTAAGAACCAACCACCATAAAGCCTATTAAATTAAAAATTTGAGTTGCATACAATGTTTCGTAATAATGAACGGCACACTACTTTGCGACGCACATCAAAACATTGCAGGGTGCACAATGTTTTGATGTGCGTCGCAAAGTAGTATTCCTCTGTATTATTATGTTTCAGATGTTCTAGTATATCTGGAAGTGTTTCTTATGCATTGAAAGGTAAAATATATACACTACTTACACACCTTACGTAACTGTTCCGACTTACGTACAAATCCGACTTAAAGACATCTGTAAGAACGGAACTCGTTCATAACCCAGGGACTGCCTGTACACTAATAGTTTCCTGGCCAGTAAACGACAAAAACCAACCTGGCTTTTATATGAGACCGGCTTTTATTTCATCCTGCTGACTCCACCCCCTGGCTATTATTAGATACCGGCTATTATTTGAATACCAGTTTTTAATAGAGAATTTGCGGTATCCACCAAGGCAAGGGAAAACACGAGAACGGTAAACAGGACACACACACACACCAGCATATAGACAACAAACACACACAACCTAGTTCACAGCTTCTCCGTCTCGCTCCTCAGGTGACACCTTCAGTTTCAGCGACATCACCCGGAACGTTCTGCTTTACCAACATGCCGGCCTCTCCACCCAGGATGATGCTATGACCTTCTCCGTTAGTGACAGTATCTCCATGGCGACCACAGTGGTGCAGGTGGCGGTGCTGGGTGCCAGAGGCGATGGGCCGCGGCGGGACCCAGCAGCCACGATGTCCATGGAAGTGGGAGAGAAAAGCAGCACCGTGATCAGACGCTCACATCTGGCTTACACTGTGAGTGGAGGGAGGCTGTCAGGTTTGTGTATTTACAAACTACACAACACAGCGGTGAACCCGTCTCGTTTGTCTCTCTTAGGACGACACATCTCCAGATGAGCAGATCCGGATCCAGCTGGTGTCGGTGCCCATGTACGGCATCCTGAAGAGGAGCCAATCGCAGCAGGAGCACCAGGAGCTGAGGGAGTATTCCTCCTTCACCATGGAGGACATCAGCAATCACAGGATCAGGTAGGATGGCAACAGGCAGCCGGTAAGTTTGTTAAAGGACCATATCACCCATTCACCCATTTTGCATGTTTGAGCCTAATATATTAAATTTTCATACATGTAAGGTTACTAACAATCATTTTCCAAGGGATAAAACTGTATTTCAGTTTTCCTGATATTTTGCAAAATCTCATAATCTTTCAAAATCAAATATTCAAGCGATACACCCACCTTAAAAATCAATGTTTCACCTGCTAATAGTTACACAAAATTATGAAGTCACAGTCGTTTAAATTTTTCGATAAACACAGGTCTTCTTTTGGGACTATATTCCTCAGAGGAGACATACATTCACTCCGCACTTTTTATTGCGCTTAAACACTAAAATTACATAACTTCTAAAAAGAAAAACCTGAATACACGTCTTGTTTACAATGATGGATTATCTATCCCAAGAACATTTCAAGTATCAACAAGTTGATTTTAATAGCGTACCAGAATGAACTGAAACCAATGGCGGTCTGGAAGGTAGGAAAAACATTTTTTAACTCACCGTTCCAGTAGTATACTTTGGGAAATGGTTGTTAGTAACGTTATGGTCCTTTAATCAAAGCTTACTAATTCACAGGCACCCAGAAATATTAAAGAGGCTTCAAGAAAAAACATATTTATGTTCAGGAAATTTAGTTGAATTGCCTTCTTTTCATCATTTCAATATTTTACTTAACGGCTTCAGCGAGTCTCTAATACGTGCAATGAAATCTGTAAGAATGTCAAGGTTTTAATATCTTATGATGTTTTACGTGCAGCTGCCGAGAGGCTTCTAAAGACGGATAAACACAAAACATGCAGCTTTTACCTAGAAATGACTTTCAAAACCTTTTAGTTGTAACTTCACATTTTTTTTATTTTTTCCCTCTAAGATAAATTGAGGTTATTTTATTGGTTTCTTAAAAGTTGACGTTCTGGATTTGACATTTTGACTGAACAGTGATGACGTTCTGTATTGAGCCACAGAGATTCATGGACCAAAGGGAGCAATTAAAAAGCCAAAGAGTTCTGTTAAGAGCTGCTTTCTCATTGCTTTAGGAAGTGGGGTCAGTAAAAGGTGCTTTTCAGACCAAAACTTAGGAGCTAAATTTGGAGCAGGAACTATGTGGTTCCTTCAGCGAGTTTCTTGTTCACATTTCCATTGCATTTCAAGTACTGTGAAAATAATGGAAATTAGAGAGAATGGTCTGTAGTCCGACTACGTCCTTTATTTATTTGTGATCTTTGCTATGTGTGTGTGTGTGTGTGTGTGTGTGTGTGTGTGTGTGTGTGTGTGTGTGTCTTAGCTTAGCACTGTTTTACATTTTAAGTAATCCAGAGTGGACAACTCTGCATCTCCTCATCTGCATAAATAGATAGAAGGCTTGCCTTTCCTCCTCAATCCACAGTTTTGTATAGTTTTCTATATTTTTCAATGGTCTAAAAATCTTGTTCTGGCTGTTTCACTGTACAAACAAGCTCATCACGAGTATTTAAAGGACCATACCGGCAATTTTGCATGTTTGAGCCTAATATATTAAATTTTCATACACGCAAGGTTACTGAAAATCATTTCCCAAAGCATACTACTGGAACAGTGAGTTTAAAAAAAAAATTCCCACCTTCCAGACCTCCATTGGTTTCAGTTCGTTCTGGTACACTATTAAAATCAAGTTCTTGATACTTGAAACGTTCGTGGGATAGGTAATCCATCATCACCAACAACATGTGTATTCAGTTTTTTTTTTTAGAAGAAGTTTTCTAATTTTAGTGTTTAAGCACAATAAAAAGCACAGAGTGAATGTATGTCTCCACCAGGGAATATAGTCCCAAAAGAAGACCTGCGTTTATCAAAAAATTTAAATGACCATGACTTCATAAGGCTGCGTAACTATTAGCAGGAGAAACATCGATTTTTAAGGTGGGTGTATGTTTAAGGTGGGTGAATATTTGATTTTGAAAGATGAAGAGATTTTGCAAAATATCAGGAAAGTTGAAATACAGTTTTATCCTTTGGGAAATTATTGTCAATAACCTTACATGTATGAAAATTGAATATATTAGGCTCAAACATGCAAAATGGATGGTATGGTCCTTTAAGATGGGTGCAAAAGGCACTATAAGCTGTGAGTGTTCCCATTCCACTATATGATCCTTCATACACAGTTTAAAGCATAAAACCTATGGAAGTTGGAGTTGATTTTTCACAGAACATTTATTGTTGTGTTTAATGTTGAAACTTGTCTTTATGCCGCTGTCTTGGCCAGATCTCTCTAGAAAACGAGATTTTTACCTCAATGAGACATACCTGGTTAAATAAAGGTAAATAATAATTTTTAAAAAAGAACAAGTGATACATCTTTGGTTAGTTGGTAGTGTTAGGATTTATGACGAGGAAGTTTAAAGGACATGTCAGGTGTTGATCCCGCTCTGAGATGGATCTCAGGGCTCGGAGGCTCTTCAGATTGCAGCTTGTGTTGGCAGCGATCATTTCTTCCTTGGCATCACAGCACAGAGGAAGACGTAATTGCTTGCAGAAAAGCATCATTTCCTTCAGCCTAGCATTTCTTCTCGGGAGGCGAGAGCTCTACAAACATTAACGTTAGCAATCTTGATAATAAAACAAATGTATTAGGAGGAAATAATTCAGTAGCCTTCTCTCCATTATCCGTTCAATGACTCAGGCTGCTGGCACAAGCGCTGCCAATTAATGTCACTCTGATATTACCTGCAAGATATACTGAGGCCCCCTACGAGAGGCGCTGAGATGAAATATAAATTTTAGCGTGCTAACTGCTTCATTTCCATAATGCAGCACCGATTAGCTTCAGCACGGGCCGATCTCCAGGGGCCACCTTCAAATTGCCTTTATTAGTTTGTTTCTGTGGCGTTACACTCGTAAAAACTAGAGGGCTGGGATTGTTTTATGAGCATTAAAGGGTATTAAAGAAGATTATGCTGCTATGGATTTTAATTTATTAGTGCTTTGTAGAGATTAGCAGATGCATCATTATGGGAGGATTAATACAAAGCTCTCCATCAGCCACATAAACATAGACTTCTTTTCATCTTGTACTTCAGAACATCAGTGATAAACTTTACTTTTCTTTTTTATTGTTTTATTATCATGTAATATTTTCTTCTGTTTCTTTTTTTATTGGTTTGGGACTATGGCTGCAAATGAGCTGTTCAATTGAAAGAGTTTAAAAAAAGATTTCTTAATGAATTCCATTTTATTTGTTAATAATTTGGCTCAATAACAGATTTTCATACATTTTAATTGTTTTGAGTGACTGCAAAAATTTCGAGAGTCATCTGGTGTTCCATCAGCCGGAGCTTCATGTACCATTGGCAATACAATGGTACATGAAATCAGTGGTTCTCAGTTTGAGAACCACTGATTTAATACATAAAATGTCAAAAGGTCACAACAAATGTCCATTTTAGGCGAAAGCTTCAAAATGCTTGTTTTGTTTGAACATCGGGGTTCAATTAACAATGAATTTTAATACCAAAAACTAGCAAATTGTCACATTAGAAAAGCCAGTAATAATGATTAATGATCATTCTCAATGATTAATTAACATTGTTGATTCATTTTTATGTAACGGCCAAGCAAATGATAGATCAAACATTTCAGCTCTAATAAACCCTCCTTCATATCAGAGACTAAATTTAACCAATGGTGTTACTTCCTGTTTCCTGTCACCATAGGTACATCACTTCTTTTGAGACAGGAAGTCAGCCGGTCACCGACATCTTCCACTTTGTCGTTTATGACCACGACAACAATCGACTCGACAACCAGATGTGCACCATCACCATCACCTCTATGCCCAGACAGCCGCCAGTGGTCACGGTCCGCAGTGGCATCAAGGTACATACACACACACACACACACACACACACACGCATNCGGTCCGCAGTGGCATCAAGGTACATACACACACACACACACACACACACACGCATACACAGGGTATAGAACATCTTGCAGAAATACACAGATGAGGCATATCATATTCTACTCATACACTGTATAGTTATAATATTCTAAATTTATGATCTAGTATTTTATGAGTGACACATAAAGAGACACACTCAAAAGCCCCACACAGTTATTTCCTCTCTGTTTCCCTGCACACTCATGAGAGACTGAAATCCTAAAATAGCCTGTTAAGTTTATTTAGGCAACTGCTGTGTAGAAAGAGTCATTAACAAGATAAATGAAGCAGCAAGAGACAACATGGCCGACGTGACATTCTAAACAGGCCCAGTATCAGATGCTGCTTCTGTAGCAGTGAAGCAGTTCTGTTATGAAACACTTTTGTCCTTGTGGAGAAAGTTTCTTTGTTCAAGTTCACTTTGAGAGAATGGACTTATAAAGATGTGAACACAGAGATGTGTCCTCACAGCTTGAAGTGGATGGAGACGGAGGTGTGTGTCTGATGACGCACATGATCGGTTAGGATGCAGATGTTGATTTTCCAGCTGTGCTGCACAGCAGTCTGCAGCGATGCTCAGGGATTAATCTTGAGTCTCCTGTTCATTCCTGCTAATCAAATATCCATCTGATGTTTCCTCAGATGGTCAGCAAACCTTTTTGTCTGCCGTCTATCATTTTGTCATCAGTTCTTTTAGTTTGGCAGCAGTGTTTCCCATACATAGGCTTTACTTGAGCGGCCCGCACAAGTAACTGAAGACCTGCCCAGGTTTTGTGGGATGACCCAGCCTTAAAAAAATATACATTTAATGATGTTGTCAAACCACTGACCAAAACATCAGTAAAATATAGAATAAATTTGTAATCTTACCATCACTTGGAAGGTAAAAGTATCCTAAAAAGATCCCATGATTAGGTTTTGTCACCGTTAATCCATTTTACAGCAAAATCTCCTTCCTTATGAGTGTACCTTAAATACTNTTTCTAATTTTAAAATATATGTAACCTCCATGCTTCTCATCAAAGTTTCCCTCTGCTGTGTTATAAGTAGTTTCTTTAGTTTTCCTTTAAAACCTCGCTGAGATCGAATGAAAATGCACTTGTTGTTACTGTGGTTGCCTAGCAACCAGTAGTATACAGCCTGTAGCAGCCATTTTCAACTAGATCTGAGTGTTTTTTGCTTTTTCTTTGCACTTTTAAAGCCAAATAGCCATGTTAAACTTTTGTTGAAATCTTCTATTGCACAGTTATCCAATTTTTTTTCTTTTGTTGTTGGGGAAGAGCTTGGATGCCTGCCCACAGGTTACATTTTCAAAACCTGTGGGAAACACTGTTGGCAGTTAACTGTTGTAGAAGGGAGAAACAACACTCAGATGAGGCTTTAGAAAGAGGCGTGGTGCACCTAGAATGTGCAAAATCAGATCAAAATTTGCCATTTAAATAAAGTGACTGATCAACTGATATATCAAATTTGTTGATCAGTAACATTAACATAACTAACATATGTGAGACAAATACAGTTGAAAACATTGCACAGATTTCAAACTGTGGAGATTTACCAACAGAGTGAAACAGGTTTTAATTTTTCATGGCGTGTTTTATGAATTGCTACCTTGATATGTAAATATCAAGATAGCAATAGCAAGATAGGTATGAATTGCTACCTTGATATGTAAATAAGGAAATACAGTTGTAAGGCCTTTTTCAAGGCAAATGCTACAAGAGGCATTGAATGAGGGAACATGGTTGCATGACATTATTTGCCCTAATTGTCACGTTAAATATGGTGCTGCACTTTATGAATTTCCCCTAATGTGTCAAGCTGAAACAATGGCAGTATTTCATCTTTTTATTATTATTAACCGATTCCACAAAAAGACCAAACTTAGCCATGAAATAATCCTGCTAACTAGAAAGTTATTCATTGCAACTCATACCTCAACCAAGACTGAATAAAAAAATTAGCATACAGCAAAGAAAGGAGAGACTATAAATTAATATGAGTTATTTGCTTCACTTGTTAAGAGACACGAGAAAGGTAACATATATCTGCACAAAATTGCACTTATTTAAGTCTGTCATTGGATGAATATGCTCAATTTTTGTCGTTGTGATTGCTGTTAGCAGTTAGTTTTGAAGAAATTGACAAAAATTCAAAAAAGCACCCTATCTTACAAAGTTAAGCAGTCATTCTTAAAATTTTCTGCACCTTGCCTTAATCTGTCAGCAAGTTATATCAAAATCGGTTCATAACTTTTGGAGTAATCCTGGTAAAAATGAACAAACAAACCAACAGATATAGGTAAAATCACCTCCTCATTGGCGGAGGTAACAAGTGTGTGTAGCCACAAAAGAACTAAAGGACAAAAAACAAAAACTGTACTTCTTCAGTGGAGAGTTTTTATTTTTTATTGATCTTCTGCACTCATTGAACTAAATAAAGTGAGAATAGAGCCTGAAAAGATGATTTAAATAGGAATTGATTTTTCCACCAGATTAAAAAAGCATTATTGAAAACAACAAACTCTTTATTAAATCCTGGTGAGCTGGACCTCTGTAGGACCTCGATGACTTACTTCAGGACATTGCTGTTATTTTTGGCATGTATGTGTAGGTTCAAGAAGGTGGCCGCGTGCAGCTGTCGACCAATCACATCATAGTGTCGGACCTGGACACGCCCAGGAAGGACCTGCTGGTTTGGCTTGTCCATCCTCCCAAGTATGGATTCATCGAAAACGCAAAGATAGGTGAGATTCTATATATGTGTGTGTGTGTGTGTGTGTGTGTATGTGTGTGTGTGTGTGTGTGTGTGTGCATGTGTGCGTGTGCATATGTGTGTGTGCGGGTGTGGGTGTGTGTCTGTGCGTGCGTGCATGTGTGTGGACATTTGCTTACTTCTTCACAAGGCCAGTTTACACATAAGACTACGACACAGTAATTGTTACTGGATTTTTGCACCCAAACAATAGTAATATTTGAATTAACAAGTACAATATATTCAGCATTATTACTTTAAATATAAACACACTAACATGATTGGCAAGGATAAATCAGATTTAGATAGTAATGACTTGTGACAGAGATAAAGACTGAAACAGAATATTTTACAATTGATGATAGTAAAAGTTAGTAAGTGTGTGTCAGTAAACATTACTGGTAATTTAAATGATAAATAATAACCAATAATAACTAATAAAAAACACAAATTTAACAAAGGATGTATTGAATTTAAGAAAAATATACATAAAACTGCTTCTCTTAAACTTGCCAAAAGGTACAGTAATCCCAATGCCGTGCCAGTTTTTTGTATATTTTAGTCATCAAATAAATACAAATCATGCCCATTTTATATGACTATGACAACATTTTCCAAAGCCTATGATGTGTTTTTTAGCTCGATAGGTTTAGGTTTCTTACCTTCCAGGCAGCTTTTGGCATCACTTCATGCAAGTACAGCATGAAAATGAAGTTGCAGAGACTTCAACGTTTTCTTGAGATAGGAAATCACTCACACTGAGTATGTATTGTTTTGTAAAAGATGTTGTATTGTGCAGTTGAAGAAGGTCTGTTATTAAAAATGTTTCCTGAGTAGGTTCCTTGAAGTATTTATTAGAAGCTCAGACATTTGAGACTGCAGATTCAACTGCCGATCAGCGACATGTTTATGTCAAAAAATTACCAAAATCTTTTCTTATTTCTCTCCATGGCTTGATTTTCTTGCAATATAAAAAGAAAATTCTTAATATCCAGATTTTGGAGCATCCCACAGGCACTTTAAAGGACCATACCAGCCATTTTGCATGTTTGAGCCTAATATATTAAATTTTCATACACGTAACA
>VXCM01002037.1:0-42856 GCA_014773175.1 Lucifuga dentata
TTTTTTTTTTTTTTTTTCCTTTGCTGATTAGAATGAAAAAAAATCTACACGGTGCTATGTTTTTTTTTTGCATTGAAGAGCTCATTAAGGCCGCTCTCACAGGGAACTGGAAGGAAGTGCTTTTGTGACTCAGACACACAAACACAAACAGATGATACTTTGTTTATTGTGTGAGAGACATCATATAAACATGTGCTCGCCTCATGATGATATGCTGAACGCTGCATAATTTGACAGCAGTAAGTGATACATTTATTGATTATTAATGAATGTGCGCAACATGTGTAATAAAAATTATGGTTATTCTAAGCGCTTTTATCAACCAAAGACTTCATGGCATATTTACTCATACAAACCTCCTATGGACATGATGGAATTAAGCAGAAAATCAGCAAAAGCCATGCTTATTAATTGATTCACCAGGCATTATAATCACAGAAATGAATATGTTTTAAATCACCTCTCTTTTAAGCCTATGCTGCTTTTGCAGGGACGCAGAAGACCTGAGCTTTCACCGCATATCAGACAGGTACATCGACAGTAACATGAACCTGATGACAATGGGTCAGACAGGCTATTCAGCCATGGCTATTGGGGGCTTTGGCATTATGGGCTTTAAAAACCACCCTGTTCTTCTGCACTGATAAACTCACCAGCTCCCTATTTTGGTTCTCTGTATAGCACAGCTGAATGGACAGCAGCCATTGTGTGCCCAGATAATGCACTTCAGTCATCCTTGCTGTATCTGAGCTAAAAAGCTCAGATGCAGGGTGGAAAGGGCTTTAATTTTTTTTTTCCCCTCATAGAACAAAATTAGAAGTAAGTTTTCTTATTGAAGATTTATGGATATGCTAGATTTGTACACTTATTGTATAACTTGCTGCAGGGAATCAGGAAGCATCTCTGAAACGAAACAGCCATCTTCAGTTTGAAGCTGCGTTTGTTGACTTCAACAATTTCTACCAAAATATTTAATATTCTGAACATGGAAAGCTGCAGGGAAAGCTCAGAGTGTGATAATCAATTCCATATATTGGCCAGTGGTAAGATGTTGAATGGCTAATTGACCACCGTAATGATGCATGGCTATGTGGTGGTGGACGATGAAGACGTGCACATTAAAAAACAATTAATTTCCAAATACTAATGTCACTCTTGGCTGCTTTCTGCAGCTGAATATAACAAGGAGCTGTCACTGATAAGTCATTTCATTTTCTGTCTAAGATTTGATCCAGGCTGTACAGTTCGCCGCTTCTTTGGTGGATGAACACATTTAAGTAGATAAACCTGAGGAGAGCTGAACAAGGGTTCTCATTTACTCGATGAATTTATTTACCATCTTTGCCTCCTGGTCCTTTGCATCGTGATGAGATCATAGTCTGGTCACGGAATGATTACTTTTCTCTTTCGAGCAAAGTTAGCTTCTTTGAGTTGTTTGTATTTCAAGCTGCAGTGTGCAGTTTTACACTTCATAGCAGCATAACGCAATTTTTTTGAAAGTTGGAATCACTTCATTATCCAAAAATCAGAACTTGGATTTATTAAACTGCAAAAAAAAAAAAAGGCTCCAATTTCACTTTCTTAGTGGCTGGAAAATATTGGAGAATATTAGAAAATGACAGGTTCAGCCACACTGATGAAAACTGCTTTGTAGTTGCGGAGTGCTTGCTCGTGGCTTTTTAGGAAACGGTTTGTTTTCACTCTTAATTTTTTATTCATCACTTCTTATGCACATTTATTTATTCATTAACACACACATACACAAACTGTATAACCATGTTGAGGGAATAGATTGATGAAGGCCACAGTAACCCAGTTTCCCTAATAATTTGGATACAATTCAAACCCGAGTTAATGTACATACTGTAACGTCGGCAAAATTTTTGTGGTAGCCTCCAGGAATTGTCACCAAATGGGGACTTCACTGTTGCTTATTATTTCTTAAAAATATTAATATTGAATTCATATTGTTTTGCAGTGTTTTCAATGTGTTTCACAGATATCATTTTTTAGTACAGAAACTCCATTATGCATCTGTAACCTTTTTGAAACTGCTTTGTCCATAGAGAGACACGCTGTAATGACAAACATGCAAATGAATAGAAATGCTGTATATTCCCTTTATGACGCGCTACATTATAAGTCATTTATCAGTTCTTACGAAGATGATTCCAGAGGTTTCCATTTGATAATAGTTTAAGATACAAAGAGGAAAAAAAAAAACAAATGCTTTGCCTTACTGTGATTACAATTACCTTCCACAAATTAAGATCAATTAAGATGATTATTATTATTGGCTCCATTACCCTGGCACATTTTATGGACAGACATCTCTACTAAGCAGCTCTTTGATACAGGATGTCCAACTAAAAGTGAGCATCAGGCAGATAGTTGTTCACTGGAAAGCCATTTTAAGGTGAGAGGTTATTGAGCGTGAATGGTGATGTTTTGCACGTGGAACAGGACATGGTTACATGGCATGGCGAGCTACTTTTGTCTCCATAACACTAGAAGTGTCCAGAGATCAGCAAGTGGTTAAATCCCTTGCGTCTGGAACCGAATGCCCCCTCTGTCCTCCAACTGAATCCCTGCAGACTTTCCCTCTTGTGTGTCTCCAGTTCTCTCTCTCTCCCTTGCCACGTTCAAATGATCTAAATAAAGAATAAAAACGCTAAAGGTGAGTCGACTACCACCTTTCTTTAAAAGAAAGCAAAAGTAGTCTGGGGTTTAATGCTGTTGTGGGATTTCACCTCTGTCATTGCTCAGAGTAAGTAAATATTTGTGACAAATATTCTTGTCCCTCTGAAAGAAATAAAAAAAAAAAACACACACAAAAGCTTCCTTTTAAGGTATCTTTTTTGAGAGGTGCTCATATTTATTATCTCAAAAATATTATTGCAAAAGCAACCAGTGAGTACAACCATTTGATAAATGAAGTGGAGCACCGAGAATGTGGTGTATTTCCTCCTTGATGGAGAAATATTCCATTCAATTATTCATTAATTACAGCTGCTGAATACAAATACCTGCATTAATTACCTTCCAGTACAGCTATGGATTGTGAAACATTTAATAGGAAGTGAAATATTTTTTATGTTCCTCCTCTAGAATCCAGTAGACGAGGAGTGTAGAAATCCTATTTTCCCCTTGCTGTGCTCTTGTCTGAGGAGATTTCAGCATCGCTGCTGTGTCCTTTTAATTATTTTAGGGAGCATATTTGCTCAAACATGAGCTTAGCTGATGAGCCAAAAGAGGGCATGTTGCAGGCATCTTCCTCATGACTCAGTTGCATATGACACAATGTTCCCAGTGCTGATAGATGCACGATGGCAGTCTGGAGCAGTGGGTTTTTAACACTGCTAAGGATCAAACACCATTTCCGCTCTGGCAAAGTTGACAGCATAAATTACGAAAGTCTTATTAGGGGATGTCAGAAATGCCTTATCTCGCTTCAGATTGTGGCCTTTCTCCTCCTTTATCCCCGATGTTTGTAATTTTTCTATACGTTTGTGAAGAATTTCCATCGATGCCAGACCGTGGCTCTCTTAAATTGAAGGTCATTACCTGGCAAAATGGCTCTGGGAAAAGGACAAGGTATGCTCTTTGAAAATTGGCTGCGGCTGCAAAGGTGCTAAAAAATGTGTCATGTTTCTCACTTGACAGATGCATTGCTTGGCATGGCGGCGTGGAGCTTGGCAGTGCCTGAGACTGTCAGGTCATCTACTGGGGTTGTCTTTTTCTACGCTGGCGCCAAGAGCTTCCTCCATACTTCCCCCAAATCCCACAGCAAAGTCATGTAATTATGATACCAGCATAACTGTAAAGCCAAAAACCTCAAAGGATCATCGCGCAGAGCTTAAAAATGTTGAAGTCATATTCTTACCTCGCTAGTTTGGAGGTAATCGCTTACAAAAATAGAGCAGATGTCTAATTATGATTGAATTTTAACTGCCTTTTATGTGCTTTGTTTTTTCCTCTGTTTTCTGTTTTTTTCCTTTCACGTAACATCTGAGATTTCAAACGGCGTAAAATGTATAGCTTGCTGTAATCAGACTTGTCTTTCTGAACTGGTTTCATTAGTAATCCACTTCCATCCGAGTTCCTGTCGGTGCACAGTAGTCCTTTCAGTTGTGTCCCTGCAGCAGCCTCACTTTCAGTCACGGGTGGTTCGGCAGAGGCCTCCTTTTTTTCTCACTCTCTCTGAAGAAGCTGGTGATTTTGCAAGTTATAAGCTTCAGTCTTGGCGTTGCTTTCCCTCTAAAGTGCTCCATAGGCGGATCCATTTTCTGATAGGATCACGCATCTGAAAACTCTGACACATCTACCACATGGTCATGCATCTGAACCATGCATAGATAACACAGAAATGAGTATCATTATTTTTTAATTCATTTATTTATTCCTTTTCATTTGAAGCAAAAGGAAATATATTTAGAAGAAGAAGAAGATGTTAACGTGGATGACTTGTCATTCTTGAGGTTGTGGTACATTACCACGTGATGCTTTTGGAATATCCATTGAAACTCCAGGCCTTTTTGACCATGCACAGATTTGGTTTACGTACGTTGGATGACTGAGACAATATGAACACAGACTGCTGAAGAGCATAGAACAGAGGCGAAATGATCTGCTCACAGCACCCAGCAACAGGGCTTCCTGGTACAGAGCTTTGATAACGTCAGAGCTCCATCTAGGTTGCTTGGCAAGGTACTGCTCAATAACCTTGTGATTTAGCATGGTGCTGTAAATCATCAATGCAATCTCCAGCATCCATTTATTTGCCTACACATCAGTAATCTACAATATATTCTCTCTGCTCGCAGCAGACTGTATTCCAAGTGCTTGTCTAACCACACTCGCTCCATTTTGTAGCGAGTTCACTTTTCAATGAGGTGCAGTGGCAGTTGCTCAGAATTCTAATTTGGCTTCAATCTAAGTCATTAGGAGAGTCAACAGGAAGCAAACAGATGGCAGAAGGAATATGATGGATAATTGTGCGTCTCGGAGGACAATTCGTAATTTGTATCTGATTCTGTGCAACCCCCTCATTTTCTTAATGAAGGACTAATTGAGTTTTTTTAGATTGGCTGAAGCATATGGTCCCACCAATAGTGAAGGGTTTGCGTAATGACTGTAAGGAGATACAATGAGGATGTTTTAATCGATTTTTTGAAGGCATTTTTCTGCTCTTCAGAATGTAAGAATTTGTTTTGATGTGGAAGTGTGGTGGTGAAATAAAACTAAAATGCATCATTATCATTATCATCATCATCATCATCAGCAGCAGCAGCATAAGCATCATCATGTTGATCATCATTATTATTATTTATGTTAAAAATGGCTCATTTACATTTTCATCTCAAATGTTGATATTTTTAAAAAATGTCCTGTGCTGGAATGTGCTTCCAAAGGCTCAAGTAAATAAATCATAAATAGAATCTGTACTTAAGTGATGAATAAATGCATATTTGATGTTTGATTATTATGGTTTTTTTTTTTTTTTNTAATAATAATAACAATAATAATAATAATAATAATAAAATCCACTGAATTTCTTCTTCTTCTTCTTCTTCTTCTTCTTCTTCTTCTTCTTCTTCTTCTTCTTCTTCTTTTTATTATTATTATTATTATTATTGTTATTATTATTATTATTAATCTGCATTGTGTGATTATTGTTAATACATTTCAGTTTTTATCTTTGATTAACATATTGGTCATTCAACATATTTGTTGTTTTTTGTTTTTATATGTAAATTTTAGAATAAACTTAATGAGATAGGAACAGGAAAACACATGTATGGCCCTTTAAAACCAAGATGAATTTGTATTAGAGAAATTGACCCTTACAGTACAATACATGCCTACAATATGGACACATGTATCTGGTCTTTCTTGGCTGTTACAAGGTGATTTTTTTACTCTAGCTTTGCATCTTTTTAAAACATTTGAACTGAAAGTCCACCAGAACTGAAATAATCTGATGCTTCGATACCTTAGAAATGCAGAAATACCACTGTGCCTGACCGGCGTTTGCAAGCTTGAGCAGTTCACCTGCTCAGGATGGATCACAGAGAATGGTCTGCATGGACCCTTCGCTTGTCTCTATTTCAGGAACTTCCACTCTTCAAAGTGCAGTGGTAATGAAGTGCCTCTCATTAAGAGCTACATTTGTGACAGTCAGTCAGTCAGGCAGGCATGCGTGGAGGGCAGTAAGCGGAGCGGCCCCCTGATAGAAGCTTCTCATAGGGACCTCTGAGTAAAGGCTCATTTCATGCAAGGTTAGACACATCAGTCATTGGCCATGGGGCTGGCTTTTACTGTCTTTCAATAAAATTACACATGGAACGTGTCCACACAGTGAAGACGAACCTGGAAATGAAATGTCTTCCGATGGATTCTCTGGGGCTGCAGTGATCATCGCCACCGCTTAAGCTTTAAAAATCCCTGCGTGCGGTGGATCAAAGCTGCAGCAAAGGCAAGGGTCGCTGACCCAGAACACTCCTTTTCCTTTCATTCTCTTTAATTACGTGCTGCGTCTTCATTTGTTTGCAATGCGCAGGCCACAAACTTAGTCCTGGGACATTAATTAAATAAGGCTTGAATATCTTTGTAAATATGGCCACTAATTAAGATGAAAACCTGTGGCTGAGGCAGTGATGGGTCAAAAAAGCTTCCAGGCTCGGATAAATAGTTTATTTTGGGCAGGAAAACACAGTCCAGCACTGCAGGTTTATGCAGTGCTGACGCTGTAATGAAAGCTTGTGTGGGCACACGGAGCCACACTGTTATCCCAGAATCTGTGTTTGATATCCTCGTGTCAAAGCCTCATGTAGTGTCACCTGCCAAGGTTTGAAACCGGCAGCGACCAGCTTGTTGGTCCTGCATAGACAGTAATTACAGCAGACATGTTGCTATGCGTTAGCCAGTGGTTTTCATTGTTTTGGATGCCCTGCAGATGCCATTGTTTCTATGCCTGCATGCAATACTGGCGTTGCTATCTGATGTATCTCTGGAGATCAGCCTCCAAAGTTCATTAAAACCAGGCATATTTCCCCCTTTCTTGTTAGAGTGACCAAACATATCTCACAGTAAGGGCAACTTGCAGAACGGTCTGGCTTATTAGATTAGCTAACCCATATTTTTAGCTTTCAAAATTTGATAGGAACTTTTTTTTTTTTATGGCACAAAACAAACTAATCTCATTCCTCATGTCTAATTTATTATCCTGGTAATAATTAATTAATTAATTAATAATTTTTTTCAACCAGACAAAATGACTGTCATTGTGACTAATGTATCACATCTCTCTATCTATCTATCTATCTATCTATCTATCTATCTATCTATCTATCTATCTATCTATCTATATCTGGGTGTAACTTTTTTTTTAACAATTATAGATTTAGCTATTTTTGGTAAATCTGTGGCAGTTTGCTAAAATCTGCAATTTTAAAAAGTCATGGAGATAGCAGGTCAGGGGTCACAGGTCAGCTGTGGCACTCATTTGTTTATGTTTATAGTGGGTCAAATATCGTCAGCACTATTGGTGAATTTGCTGACACCCACACATCTGAAATAGGTGACAGCAAATGATCAATGACTGTTTGATGTCGTCTTTTTATGCTAAAGCTTTGATCAGAGGAAATAATGCAGACAGCAGGTTTGTTGTTTACTGAAGTTGAACAATTTGTTGTTTGAATAGAATTTTCTGAGATGAGAGGTCGAAATAGCAACTATGAGTGCTATTTGTCCAGTGGTCCTGTCGCTCCGTGTGTGTTGTATCTGCACAAAAAGGCTGTAAGATGACAGCTTATGATTTAAATGATGGCATTGTTCTGCGATTATCAGCAGCGTTCCCATGAGAACACCTCTGCTGTCTGCTACATACAAAACAGCTCTTTGCTAATTTTAATTCTAATTTTTTCAATATTTTTCTGATTTGTTTTCTGATGACAAATATATGACAGTATATTAGGGTCATATTAGACAGAAAAAAAAACAAAAACAATGAGGGGGCATTATTTTGAGTTTTTAAACTCACAAATTTGCAAGGTTTAAAAGTCTGTATGCTTATGATAATTAGATGATTTTGCACTAAAAGCACAAGTATTTCTTTATTGATAAATCTGATGGAAAAGTATAATTTAATAAGTTTAAAGAGTTTAAAAATTTGTAAATTTCCAGTTTTAAAACTCACAAATTTATGAGTTTTTAACCTCAGAAAAATAATAAAGGGAAACCGCCTCACATTGTGACTACACCTGCAGTACATGATCTTATTAAATTATACTTTTCCATCAGATTTAGTAATAAAGAAATACTTGTGCTTTTAGTGGAAAATCATCAAATTAGAATATGCATATGGGCTTTTAAAACTGGCAAATTTGCGAGTTTAAAATCTTAAAATAATGCCCCCCTCATTTTTTTTTCCTCCTATATGGCCCTAATACGCCTTTGTACCATTGCCAATTTATCTGAAAAAATATTATGTCTGAATCATGTTTCTTTTAGGAGCAACCTTAGTAGTATTCACTAAACAACATTATGGATCAATCTGAAATGATTTCAGATAAACACTATTTTTCAGAAGCTACTCCTTCCTTTTTAGTGTTGAAGATTATTTCTGATTTATAATTGATTATTGGAGCAAGCCAGTTTGACCTTGTGATGAAAGAAGCTCTGTAGCAAGGTCAACAAAACAAATCAACTGCCTACCTTTGGGCAAATGTATTTAATCCTCCACAAATATATTGGATATTTTCATGAAAGTAATGTCACCAGTCAGCAGTTTTGTCAGTTGTGCGACGCTTAAAATTTAATGTTGCTGTAACAGCTGTTAAAATTCAGTTCACAGTTCTCAGGCCTGAATGCATGGTCTGCCAGTGGTGCATGCTGTCAAGATTATGCGCATGAAAAACTAAGTGAATGAATCATACTTTGCACAAAAGAGAAGAAAGGTATAAGTGATTGATTTATCTGAATGTCTCTCCTTTTTTAGTTGAAGTGTGAGGGTTGATGAATATCAGTATTGATCTCTTTAAACTGCAGTGAATGACAGATGACTCATACATCCATTTTTCTCTTTAAAACAGACTCAGCTGGCCAAATGCTCTTTCTTTTCCCTATTCTTGTTTTAAGAAAGGACACCAATAAGTGCATCATTTGTCTTTTTTGCCTCATAATACAATGGCAACTTTTAGGGGGTAATTTATGGGGGAAAAAACCCCATGCTAACTACACAGCATCATGTAAAGTGCCATAATAAACCGAAGCTCATTCATAAAACTTCCTTTACATTAATCAGCGCATCATTGTTCCTTTACCAACATGTTGTAAGGAGTGTGTCAGGTAAAAGCCAATAAAGATCGGTGTGTTAATGAGCTGCTACATATTTAAGGGCTTTATGCTGCTTCCTCTGGTGTCAAAGCCACTTGGAGAAATTAAACGGGCAAAGCAAACCTAACTTCTCAGCTTTAAAGCTCCATAGTTTAAGAGACTGAACTAAAATAAGAGAGATAAGAGACACTACTAAGTTGTGCTTAGGGGTGTGTGTGTGTGTGTGTGTGTGTGTGTGTGTGTGTGTGAGAGAGAGAGAGAGATGCAGAGCACACGGCTTAAGTAAGAGGTACAGTGCCATTCAAATGTGTGACATCAGATCAAAACTCATCATTTAACTAAATGGACTGATCAGTACGAGTACATGTAATACATGAGCACTGAGTGTGCTCATGTACGATATTCATTTATCACGAACACGTTTGAGTTTAAAACAAATACAGCTTAAAACATCACCCAGATTCCATGAAATTTACCACCAGACTGAAACTGATCTTAATTTTTGCCTGACGGCGTGTTTTATGAATAGTTTCCCCATCATGCAAATGAGAAAATACCATAGTAATGCCTCTTTAAAGGAAATGTCCAGTAACTGAATATTCATAAATGAATGAGGGAAAATAGTTGCACAACAATATTTGCCATTATCGGCACGTAAAATCTGCCATTGTGCTTTAATAATTACCTCCATTGTTTCAGTGTGCTTTGACAAATGACAATATGTTAATAATCTCCATCTGGTTTGTTTTTTTTATGTTTACCATAGCCACAGGCTTGAATACTAGTTCTATTATTGTTGTGCGTATTTTGCTGGACTATTATGATGTCATATTTTGGCATCCTGCTCCATTTGATTCTGCCTCAGGTTCCTGAGTCACAGTTTAAGCACCAACACCTCAGCTTTTTATGGAACCAGTGCTTGAAGTGGGCCGGTACTTCTGTGATTTTCTGTGATTTTCATTTCAGAGTACCGGGACGTTTTTGGGAGTATCGGAACCTCTCATAAATCTTCCGTACTCTACTGCAGAACAACAGAGGAAAACAATAACAAAGGTTGCTGTCGGACAAATTAAATCGGGGGGGCGCGTATTTATATATACAAGGATGGGCAACTTTGATGAGGACGGGGTCAATAAAATATAAAATTTCATTCTCACAGTCAAAAGGTCACACATTAAATAAAACAAAAATCACTGTCAACTCAGTATATACCTGTCAACATTGAGCTTTGAAAATAAGGGAGATTTTCTGCGACATGAACCCACCTCTGACTGACTCAGTCTCAATCTCATTCTCTCATCCATTCCCCCTCCCTCGCTGGACCCGACCTGATGACCAGCCAATGGTGACCAGCAAACGGATAAGGGGAGTTCTGGCAGCTTTTTTTTGCCTACTTCAAACACTGTATGGAACCAAACAGACTGCATCTTCAGAATGCTCAGATTGATATAGATAATTACCCAAACATCCAAAATGAAAGCTCGATCATTTTTGTTTCAAAAATGTGTAAAGTTTCATTCATACATGCAGCAATTTACTATAAAGAATCCTAACTGACATTGTGCCATTGTTATAATCTCTTTCATGGTACGGGGATTTTGGTGACTGGATTAACTGCACAGTTAATAACACTACTCTGTTATCTGAGTTCACCATAAATGTTTTACAGAGACAAAATATTTAAAATATTTAAAAAGAATTCTGATCGTATGAACCGCGCTCGGCTCAGCGGTTCAGTGGCTCAGTGGAGTCACCTCACAGCGGGAACACGGAGTCCAGCTGTGTGGAGTTGCATGTTCTCTCCTCCAGATGCTCCAGTTTCCTCCCACAGTTCAAAGACGTTCAGGTTAGGTGAGCTGGAAACTCGGAGTTGCTCATATAGTGGGTGTGAATGTGACTGCAAATGTGTGTGTTCTGACTGTGTGACAGACTGCTGACCTACAGGATTTACCCTGCCACTCGCTCAGTGGATTTTAAGATAGGCTCCAGCCCCCTGCACAGGAAGTGGATATAGAAATGGGTTGACGGATGGAATGGAATAGCATGAAATTAGAAGATTCAACACTATATTCGAGTAGATATTCTGTACATGTAAAGCTTAAACATAATGGGCCAGATTCATAATGGTAACACATGATTTACCATGTTGATATGAACAAATATCGTCACGCAACCATGTTCCCTCATTCATAAATGTTTGTTACTGGCATCTTTTAGTGTTTACCTTGAAAGAGGCATTATTACAGTATTTCCTTATTTACATGTCAGGGAAGGTATTCATAAAAAAAAAAACAAAAAAAAAAAAAANAAAAAAAAAAAAAACAAAACAAAACACCATTACTCAAAAATTAAGACTGTTTCATTCTGGTCAATTTGGTAAATCTGGTAAATTTCAGTGGTATGAAACCTGGGCAATGTTTAAAACTGTATTTGCCTCACATGTCTTAGTGATCAATAACTTTGATAGATAAACCCACTCAGCCAATCAGTCAGTTTTTAAATGATGAGTTTTGATCTGATCTCACACACATTCTCATGGTGTTGAGCTTATTCATAAAGCCTCATCTGCTGCAATGTGCCCCATACAGACACACACACACACACACACACACACACACACACACACTATGGAGATTAATATGCTCGTTTACCTGTTATTTTAGTATCAGTCTTTTAAAATGTAGAATTTCAAAGCAAAATTTTAGTTTCCTTTGCAGGTTTAATGTGGCAATGAGAGGTTAAAACCAGATGAAGCACACTAAAAGCATGGCTCTTGAATATGAAGCAGCTCATTACCTCGCTGATCTTCACTGGCTTTTACCTGAGACACACCTTACAATAACGCTACCTTAACGTGACACCCAGTTTGCTGATTATACCAGGAGAAGCTTTATGAATGAGCTTCAATTATCATGGCACATTTAATGTGACGCTGCATACATAGCGTGACTTTTATGAATCTGACACATTGTCGTTTGTGCTATTATCCATCCAGCGCTGCCTTGCTAAGTGATGTGAAAGAGCATTAGTGGTCTAATAGCTGTTAGCATTCATTGTTACTTGCAAAAATCAAATGTAGTGTATTTTGCTTTTGAATGATTTCCTGTAAATATCTGACCTTCAGGGTGGCTAAATCAGGTTCTTTTATTCTGTCAAATGGGAAATGTTTCATGATGCAGACCTCACGGCGTAGTACATGAAGCACTGTAAAGAGATATCTGCAGTAGAGTTACATGACTTTCTGCAGTTTGTGAAACATCATTTTACCTGTCCACAGTGCACTTTCTGCTTAATTTGAACAAAACAGACATGGCCAGCATCAAATCAGATCGGAAGGCCTTTTAAAATGTACTTGAAGCTTGTTACTCTGCAAAGAAAGGTTAAAGAAAAAGAAAGGTTGTGATGTTTGTTTTTATGTAGCAGGGTTTTTTTTTTTTTTTTTTTTTTTTTGCTTGTATCATAATATCCTTTTCATATTCTAATATGCAACCCCAAGCACAGTTCCTACACTGGGAAGAAATGATGCTACTTAAATGCTTTTTCTTTTTTTGCTTTTTTTAAGTTTATCTATTTATTTATTTCTCTTCATATTTATTTTGATTGGTACGAACATCCTTACAAGTGGACCAGACAACTAACTTTTTTCAGTCAAATGACTTGTGGAATATTAGTCATGAAAAGTGAACATTTTGATGAATCATTTTTTACAATGATCAAACCAAATGACAGATTTCCTTACTGCAAGAAAAGTCAGTCTTTCCAGGTTTACAGTCAGCTGTCGGCAACATTAAAAATTTAAGTTACAGTAATGACATGAACATTGTCCCTATTTAAATCAGTAGATGATGCATTGTATTGTCTAATGTACTAACATGAGCTATGTGTGAATCTGATGCATCACCCGCTTTGCCTATTTGCAAAGGAAATCCTTTAAATGAACCTCATTGGGCTCGCACTGCCAAAAGTAATGCTAGCGACTCATAAAAATAATAACACAAAACAATTTGCATGAGCTATTTAAGACAAAACAATATGTTGTTTTACACTATGTGAGATTTATTCAAACAGCTGGTGCAAATTGTTACCAAATTAAATGGAAGCCTTTTTTTTTTTTTTTTTTTTTTGCTAGCATGACTTTTGTCAGTGTGTTGTCAGAACATTGCACTCACTGTCTCTTTGTTGCTTCATAGGCAACAAAGAGGGCATGCACCGTGATGAAAACAGCTCAGAATACATTTGTCTAATTGTTTAATTTTTGCAAATAATTTGAACTGGGTCGAACCCAAAAAAAAAAAAAAAAAANAAAAAAAAAAAAAAAAAGTAATAATAATTCCCACAAAGTGTCGAGCAAACTGTGGATCAATAGCATGTTATGTCCATGACCCCCTCCTCTGTGGCTTTCTGATGGCTTACACATTTTTACTTTCATTTTGTTTTCTTTTCATTTCTGGGTGAGTGGGTGGGAGGGAGGGAAAGAGGGAGGGAAATGTTCCGGCAAGCTATTAGAGTTTTAAAAACAATGTGAGTTTATTTGCATGTTTGCTATGTGTCTACGCTGTGCTTTCAAGCTCAATTAATACTTCCAACTCACCCTTATAAATTTGTTGCATTGTTCTATGCCCTAGCGTAAAGGACAAATTAAATATATACTTGTGTGGTCTTTGTTTCCAGCCATGCTTTGCAATTGCCTCGAACATCCTGACAAACAGAATGTAATAAGCTTTTGTTCTTAGAAGATCATGTTTAAGCCTAGCTTTCATATCACCCTCTATTCTGTCCCTAGAATATGGAATGATCGGAGAGCATACAGTAAAAAGTCAGCGGCCAAGATCAGTTCATGACACAAAGGCCCTGCAGGAGCAAGCTGAATCTGCTAAATTTATGGCACAAACTGGTAATACAATAGTTATATTTCTTTATTTTACTTTGTTAACTAAACTTAATTTCATCTGAGTCACATGCATGCTCTCTCTCTCTTGTACTGCACCTTTTAAGTGAAATGTTTTGCATTATTATTTTTTTTCCTACTCATTCTCTTGCTACATATGATCGAGGGAGATAAATTTCCCCATTTCTCTTTGAGCATTTACTTTGAATATGGAATATAATTGGGTTTTGTGGGTCTGTTTGTTTTATTATCACTTAGTGATTTGGCAAGTGGATTAGTCATTCTGTATATTCATAGAACATTAATTAAATGGGAGTTTAAAACTTAGGCCCTGATATAGTTAATTCCTCATATAGTCATTTCCTTCCAGCTGTGGTAAATAAAATGTCATTCAATGAAAACCCACCCCTTTAGCCAAATATGAAATTCATACTTATATGCAAAAGTTGAAGTGACAGATACTGCCCTTAGAGAGAAAATGTAGAATAAGATCCAAGAAATTAAAAATGTGAGATCATTTAAATTTACAATGAATTGTATAACCTACCACCTATTCTCAAATAACAGACTGCCAATATTAAAACACTTTTTGGAGATGGGTGGGTTTTTGAATTTTGATTTTNGGGGGGGGGGGGGAGAATGTTTCCTTTTCATCATGTGTTGTTCCATTGAAATCGGTGTCATTGTTTGAAAAAGTCTTTCATTACCATGTTCTTTTTCACAAACACCCATGCATATACTAACACACGCTCATTAACACCTCTCCATCATACACAAGCTGTAGGTGCAGTGTGTTATTTCCCTGTTATGAGTGGCATCGCTGTGCTTTTCTGTTTTTCATTCTCACACTATTTACTCCCTCTGTACTGCCTCATTTAACCAATTGATCCACCTTTCAGTCTGTTTTCTGAGGAAAGGCAGGATTTAGATCCCTATTTGGCTGAATCTACAGTATGTGTCCTTGATTCTACATACCAAGAGCCCACCTACTAAATTATATTGAGTTTGAAATTCGAATATGATTTGATAACTACCAGCGACAGAAATGTATTCAGAGCTGCAATTGAAATATTCTTTCTAATGTAAAACGCCTCAAAGAAAATGAAATCTTCACCTCAGGGTTTCTTTTTTATTCTGTGATGACTAATATAGCAATATTATTGTCCAGTCATGTGTTACCAATAGTTTGTCTTCATTTTGGCTGTCATGACATTGGAATTCACTCCACAGCCTCACCATAATATACAGCTTTATTTAGCATTTCATAGCTTTTTGGAATTGGACTGATTTTTTAAAAATTCAAATCAAAAGAGTTCTCGAGTGCAAGTTTATGACTATTGTCCTTTTTGTTTTTTTCCTCCTAAATGCACTGGTGTTTAGTGACAAAATGTCATGCATAGTCAAGCTAATTAAGAATCAACAGGCTTATTATACAGGCTGAATTTCCACGACCATAGAAACAAAATAAATTCACATTCTGTGCTATAAAAAACACTTTTTACATGTCCTGAAACCAGCATCGCACTACATCTGGAATCTTATGGTTTGAAATTAAAATATGTTATGAGAAGCACTTGCTTTGAGCTACATTCATGTACATAAAGATGGCTATGATGTGCTAAATAAAACAAGTTAACAATCCTCCACACCTGGGAGTTAACAGTTCCAGATTTTTTATTATTTTTTTTAACTTTCAGTCACCCTCCAAATGTTGCATTTTCTCCTTGTTAAGGAAACGTGAGGTTTTGCTGCAGTGCAAGGGAACCATACCTCCGACCTCTCTGAACTAACACCCATTAAAATTTCATTTTGTTTTCCTCTGATGTCATCGTTCTTACATGCTACCATGTTCTTTAAATCTTATTTATTCATGGTGATTTTCCTTCCATTGTTTAAACATGTCACTGTGTTTCACTGAAATGCATGAATTATTTCGAAATATGAAATGAAGCAGATGTAGCTCTAAATGTTTACTGTTTATTTTTTTATAATTACAGTTATGCTTTTCCTGCCTTTTCTTTTTTCCCCTCATTATTTCACACATCGTGCTATAGAGTACTGTTAATGTAAGCAAATTCTGCAAAAAAAAAAAAAAAAAANAAAAAAAAAAAAAAAAAAGACTGTAAATGCATGTGAATTTAAGTTACAGAATGAAACTGTCCAAGGCCACATAAAGCTAGAATAGACTGTACAGTTATTTTCTTGTAATTACTACAGAATTGCCCCCTAACGTGACTCATGTTAGCCCCCCCTCGCTCAGTCCTGCCCACCTTGCCCTGCCCCGCCCTGTTAGTCCTGCCCCAGAACCATATTGCTGCATTTAACTAGTGTCACCCTTCTCCCACACAGGTGAATCAGGTGCAGAGGAGTGGTCCCAGTGGAGCTCATGCTCTGTAACATGCGGTCAAGGGTCGCAGGTGCGAACGAGAACGTGTGTCTCACCATACGGAACACACTGCAGCGGCCCTTTAAGAGAATCAAGGGTTTGCAATAACACTGCCCCTTGCCCAGGTAGTGTTAGCCGCAGATTCTTGAATATTAATGTCTTTGCTTATTTGTTGTTTATGGGAGGATATGTGTTGTTGTGTTTTTTTTTAACAAATGCTCCAATGTCTTTATTTAATATGTATTATCATTATTATTATTATTATTATTAATCAGTGCTCTCTTTTTTATGTTATTTTGTGAATGTGGGGTTTTTTTTTTTCATTATCACCTTTGTGTTTTCCATTTCACATAAGTGTAAGTCAAATCCATCCGCACTGAAATGCTATAATGACATGTGGTTCTACATGGAGCTTGGGGAGCAGGAGATACCGATATGTTGTCAGCTTCTTTTTTTTTTTTTTTTTTTTNTTTTTTTTTTTTTTTTTTTGAAGGTCATTTGTACATTTTAAAATAGCTCAGGAGCCTTTCTTTCAATCGTGCTGGAAGGCATTTCTTCCTCAACCTGTGATGGCAGTGTAGATGACTCACTGGTAGTCAGCTATCAGCATCTCTGAGCTCCACAGTCCTCAAGTTGTGATTGCAGCTCGCTGTTGTCTCTGTGGAGAACTAGCAGAACACAGTGTTCAGCATTTAGTCTTGAGATTTCATAAAATAACCAAAAGCAGACAATGTTATGGCAGTGTTCAGTAAAGCTATTTCAATGCCTTTCAATGAGATTCCAATCACACAGTGACAAACAAGCCTCTTGCTGATCCTCCTGTGGTATTCTGATGGGTTTTTATATTAAAACGTGGCATGTATAAGTAGGATGTTTTTAAAAGCCTTATCCTTTATTCAGAAACTGGACATCAAGAGCTGGAAGGCGATTGAGTTTTCTAAAAAAATGAAATGTCAACGTCTGTCTCAGAGTGACTTTTCTCTGGTCATATTTAGCTCAGACAGCGCTGAAGCACCTATAACTAGAAAAAAATAAGCTTCTAGATTGTTTGGATCTAGAATAATCATTTCATAACCAGAGAAATCAAAACCTGTAGCAATTAGGTATTTGTGGATCCAGGACTTTGGCATTAGAAACCCCAGAATCACCAAATAAATGGTCCATAAAGGCTTGGCAAAGCTCTAAAACAGTGTTGATTTTCCTCACAGAATGCATAAGTTTAAACATTTTCACACATTAAAATGAGTTTTTTTTTTCTAAAATTATTGTTTTTGAGCTTTCACTTATAGACTATCAAATTTAATCTTGCAAAGTCATTAAATTTCATTGCCTGTAACATTTGAGGATAATGGTATTTTCAGTCGTTTGTATTAAAAATGTAGCATTCAGGCCGTAACATTTTCTTTGAAATAATCAGATTATATATTGATAATGCTTTAGTTAACTGCAGTTTAATAGGGACAAATAGTGTTAACTGGCATTTCCTGAAGAGGTTTGTCTGTAATATTCTGTCTGTAAGGCAGAGAGATCAATGCAATCACCTGCTTTCATCAAAATGCCAAAAAGTCTGAGGTAGGCCAAGGTAGAAGGACAGTTCCAGAACAGAATACACTTTTGGAGAACAAAATACCATGTTTAACACTAGAGAAAGAAGCCCAGACGTACAACCGTCATCAATGAAAATATAAGCATCATCTGCAAAGAACGGTTTGTGTGCCACAGCCTAAAAGTAGCTGTGCTTTTATAAACTCCAACACTCAAATACTGCAGATAGTTTTACTTATTCTGAGCGGACCAGAGGTTCATCTGGTTCCTCTTTGTGACATTTTGCACATAGTTGTATATCTAACCATAGCAACTCTATCCAAATTCATTTCTGAAATAACAAACACAGACATTTAAATATATCGTTTCTTTCTGTCACGGGTGTTTATTCTTAAAGAAATGGGATATTTATGTGTTTGTGTAGATGTTGATTCTTGTGTCATCAGTACAGGTTGATTCTCTGTAGACATTTCAAAAGGTTTAATTTGAACAACAGAGGAATATCCAAAATTTTTCAGACAGAAAATATTGTAAGATTGCACTTTTACACAGCAACACAGATAACTGAAATGTCATGAAACAGCAGGAATGTGAAGCAAAGCTGCATTTGTTATAATTTAGAAATAGTCCACATCTAAAAAGAATTTTCTTCTGTTGCCAATTGATTCATCCTAAGTTTTTATACTTGCTGTGCTAAAGTGCTGTATAACTTTTTTCTTGAGGAAAAAGGAAAAAATGTTCAGTCTTTTATTTTTAATCAATAATACCATAATAAGATAGAGTTCTAGTACAAGAAAAAATTCTGTTCGCACATTAATATAAAATGTTTGACTAGAAAGGCCGATCGGAGCAGAGAACATGGACTGTGCATACAATATTTATTTGGCTTTTGACAATCTAATCTTCCTGTATCAAATAATGAAAAGCTTTTGGAGACTATATTTATTCACCTAAGTTCAAGATCAAAAAAAGCAGGGAAAAAAGCAGACTATTATCAATCAAGTCCATGATTGAATTTTGCTTTATGACGATAGCGTGACTTTATTGCACAGACCAGCAGTTATTTAATAAGTTATGTCTGGCCTTCCTGCAAGCCATTTTTTAATATGATTAGGACATGTACCTTGATAAGTGGCTCTTTATTAGAGAAACTCTGCAACCTGCAAGCACTCTGAAGCCACTTGTGATTAGGTATTAGAAAGTTGTCTCATCCATTAGGAGGCAAGTGCCCAAATTAATAATAATAATAATACCTGCAATTACATATTACAAATGTAATTGCAGGTATTATTGCTCCTACCTGTGTATTTTGAATTCAAATGTAAGAGCCAAATATAGTAATCCAGACAATAGCTTAATTGCTGCAGATTCTCCCATAAACTGTAGCTTCATGTTGGAGGAGAAGACAAATTTCTCCCCAGTGTTTACTAGCACATAAAAACACTTTAGTACAATATGACAATGCAGTTGGATATTAAAAGCAAGATAATAGGTTTAAACAAAAAGGTAAAATATTACTGGTTTATGAGAAAGCAAATGAAAGCCATGCTCGTAGATAATTAATGGAAACTTTCGCTGTGTCCGTTTTGTGTCGGTCCAAGAATTTCACCTGGAGTATTGCGGTATGAAAATCCCTGACCACGATAAGTTCAGAATAAACCAGAGGCAGCTTTGATATTCAGCGCTTCACCTGTGGGACATATCCAGGGAGAGCTAAAAGTTGGAGGTTGGTACAGACAGACAGCAGAATGATGTCCAACTAAAAGCTTTGTAACTGCAGTATCTTCACGTGTCTGCACAAGCCATGATGACCCTCTGAAGAAAAGAGCACAAAGTAGGCAGCCATGCTTTCCCAGCCTTAAATTCTACTCAGGCAGGCAGGCTTCATCTGGCGAAGCTGAAAGTCTCGACACTTTATGGTCCAAAAATAGACAGAAGAATTGTCTCACACTGCATTCAAATACTATATCCTACTGCACTAAATTGCTAGGCTAGCTAATGTGGAATATAGCATTAAAACTGCATGTAAACATTTCTAACTTCGTGAAACGGATGATAAATCGAGTCAACTCGTAATTTAGATGGATTTCTTTCTTTAGTTCTGCAGTTGTGAAAAAGATATATTTGTTCAGAAACACATGTTATCAACTTTCTCTTCTCTTTCACACCAATTTGTTTATCAAGGATTCTGTGCCTTTATTTAATGTATGGCAGATGTCTTAATTAGATTCAGAGGTAAATGGGATTCATGTATTTCTGATACAAGGTTAAAGTTTTTTTTTTTTTTTTTTTTNTTTTTTTTTTTTTTTTTTATCTTTTATGACATTAATGTTAAGGGGATACTTTGGACAGTGCATTGTTATAAGTGAAAATTATTTTAAAATCAGATTTCCCAAACTTTTCAGGCTTACTTTTTTCCAATTAGATTCCAAAAACTCCGGAGCCTTTAATTCAGTCATTAAAAATGAGCCATGGCATGAAGAAGAAGCCTTTTGTTTTTTTTTTTTTTTTTTTTTTTTACAGAAACTAGCAGGGTGATTTTTTTTTTAACGTAAAAAGAAGTCTTTTCATCATTTCATTCTCAGTGTGTACATTTTTGAGACTGCAAGCACCAAAAGGAGAGAAGAGCTTTGTTACTTCTGTTTCCTCTGACTTCCACATTTTTTTTATTTCAAAATGAAAACTTTGAGTCAATAGCCGACATTCTCTGCACAGAACACACAGTACCCACCTACTGTCAATCAGAACCCACTTACACTCACAAAAAAACTAAAAAAAAAAATTAAAAAAAACAAAGATGCAAGAAGAAAGAGTCTTTAGCAGCAGCTGTTCGAAATTTTAAACCTCTGGAGATTTTGCATGGCTTAAAAATCTGTGCTTTTACCCGAAGCACCTCATAACATTTACTCAAAAGAGATGCTTTGAAATATCTACAGTGAAGTAAAATTAAAAAGGGAATTTAGGAACTTAAAAATTGGGAAAGACATCTTACTGACTTTGTTGTTAATGTATTTAAACCGTTAAATGGCTATTAAATTGTCCAGAAGTGCACATCAGATGAAGGAATACCATATGAACCTTTATATTAATTTCCTTCCAAGTTTAGTCATGTCTGCTTCATTAATAATCATGATTAGTGTGTGAGTGAGAGGCTTAATTTGCAGAATCAGTGTCAGCCCATATTAACCTCAAGGTCCCACGCTGTGAGAATTCCCACTTAACCAAGAAGATTCAAAATGCAGATCTTTTATATTTCGACTATTGTAAAATCAGTTTTCTTGTCCTGCTATTCTATGTCAAACAAAAAAGTAGCATTTATCTGCTATCGTTGTTGTTTTGTTTGAGTGGGAATAACACTTACTGTTATTAACTTCTGGTTAAACCCTGAACCTTCTGTGTGCTCGGTGTTTCATTTCGTTTTGTTGCTGATTCTTCACTTGATTTTATTTGGGGATATTGTGCTTATTGGTTTATTTCTGCTGTAGAATAGACAGAGACATTGATTAGGCCTGATGCCTTTCCCTGTGTCCGCAGTGCACGGAGTGTGGGAGGAGTGGTCACCGTGGAGCCTGTGCTCATTCACATGTGGCCGAGGTCATCGCACCAGGACGAGGATGTGTGCCCCTCCCCAGCACGGAGGCAGGGCCTGCGATGGACCTGAGACCCAGACGAAACTTTGCAACATCGCCCTGTGCCCAGGTCTCATCTGTCTACTATCTAAATCTATTTAAAAAAAAAAAAAATAGATTTAAATTTAATCCTGTAGGTAAGCTGTTAATGATGATGACATAGAAATCTAAATCTAAAATAGATTTAGATTTACTATTTAGATCTATTTCTAAAAAATAACTAGATTTAAATTTAATCCTGTAGGCATGCTGATAATGATGACGACATAGATGCGAAAGAAAAAGTGATGAAGACGATCATACCAACACTAGCTGTTTCACTTGCTCACCACTATATTAAAAAAAAAAAAAAAAANAAAAAAAAAAAAAAAAAAATCAACATTATTGACTGAAAAGGTAAATAAAAGTAGAATGAAGGCAGTGGTGCCTTTAAAATAAAAGTGCTTACGTGATAATGTGGTTTAGGAAACGGAGAAAAAGAGTCGATACTGTAATACTGACGTCACAATCACTTACCTGCAATATCCTGTAAGCAGATTAGTGATGATGAGTTTTTCCACACAGTAATTGTGAGCTTTCCTCTCTCTGGCAACGGACAATCACACATACGTTTCCTCTGCCACAGGGGAAAACAGAAGGCAATTCTGCAGTTGTTGTTTTTCTTTTGACATTTTAATAATCTTAAATGTGCTACAAGCATATGTGTGATATCAAATTGCTTTTCGTGTTGTGTTTTCCTTTGTGTTTGGCTATTTTGAGAAATTTCTACCCGTGAAAACTGAAGCATGGCATAGGGCAGAAATAACCCTCAACAATCCAGATCTGTGTGAACTGCACGTGTACAATTCTTCTCTTTCCATTTTAAGCACTATTACTGGCCTTAAATCAAAGATGGAAGAATGATCTGAATATCTCCTCCCATTTCTGTCTGTCCTCCTTTTCCCTTCGCTGGGGACACGCTTGTTGGGTTCTGGTTGGTGCCTCAGTGGACGGACAGTGGCAGGAGTGGAGTTCTTGGAGCGATTGCTCGGTGACCTGTGCCAATGGCACTCAGCAGAGGACCAGGCAGTGCTCGGCAGCCGCCCATGGGGGATCTGAGTGTCGCGGTCACTGGGCAGAAAGCAGAGAGTGCTATAATCCAGACTGCACAGGTAAAATTCTCTGGCTCTTAATTCTAGCTGCTGTGATGTCTGCATTTCAAATTAGAATTCTTATAGTGTGAAAAAAGAGAGAAAAAGAAATCCCAGTGTGGTCCATATTGTCTTCCTCATTATTACGACTATGAATCTGATTCGCTGAGCTGGTTCCATTCAGTTTGTATTGGCAAACTGTGTGGGGAAGAATCAAAGCCATGTAGTAAGGATGGAGAATAATGGTTAAGGCCGCACTCTATCAATTGGATTTGTAAAATCCAGTTAGATAGACTGTATGCCATTCAAATAATTCGGCGTTAGCTGCCGAAACCGTCCATCAACATCGCAGACGTATTAGAGGCTCAAAGATGTCAGCTTAGTGGCCTCCATCAGGCTTTGAATTGTCTGATCATATGAAGGGCCTGAGCACTCGCATAATCTGCTGACGTAATTTTCACTGTAGAGAATAAAACTGCAGATTTCCATTGTTACTGTGGGTGGTGAAGAGATTTCTGTGAAAATGTAGTGTCAGTGGAAATATTGTGTAACCAGTAGGCTCTTGTTTGGCCATTAAATATTGGTTAATGTTTGTAAATATGCATTTTTCAGTTTGCGCGTAGGATAGTGAACTGTGCTTTTCTTCAGCGTGAGAGGTTGCATTGAGCTGTTTATTTATTTAGCAAGATCTAGCTATTTAGCAATTCGTATTTGTTTCCAAGGTGAGAGATCAAACATTAGCGGGACAGCATGCTTCAAACCGTAATTTATCAACTCAGCATGTCTGTTCAACTCAAAGCATTGCATTGTTGGCTAAAAAAAAGAGTTCAAGTCAAACATAATGTCATACTGCAATTATAACATCACTCAGTATCTAACAGAGCTTAAAAGCAATAGGTGCTTTCACAAAGAATACAACAAAAGCAGAACAAACTGGAAAAGGCCAAAGAGCATACAGTATCTATCTATCTATCTATCTATCTATCTATCTATCTATCTATCTATCTATCTATCTATCTATCTATGTCTGTCTGTCTGTCTGTCTGTCTGTCTGTCTATCTATCTATCTGTATATCTGTATCTATATAAAATCTTCCTTTGGATTCACATAAAATAAACAATGGGAGTAATTCATAAAACACAGTTCCAGATTTAATGTGTTGATGAGGGAAAATAACTTCATGTTACCATGTTCCCTGTTTGGCTCCCATTAGTGATCAATAAATTTGATTGATTAGGCCACTCAGTTGATCAGTCAGTTTATTTAAAAGGCAAGTTTTTATCAGATTTTGCACACATTCCAGTGGCATTGCACTTCTTCCTCAAGCATCAGGATCTGTTCTCTGCAGCTCTCGTTCACACATTACCACACTCACCGATGCACTGGGACTCCCGGTACTGTCTGCATTTCTTATCTTTCTTAACTTAGTGTCCTTCTCTTAAAATGCAAGTCAGTTTCATTTTGATAGTATTTATAAAGCGTGGCTCTTACAATTTTTGCAGCTCATTAACACTTTGATTTCACTGGCTATTTTATGAGACACACCTTCCTACAACATTATGGTAATGGGGAAATGATGCACTTGTAAGGGAAGCTTCATGAATGAGCTTCAGTTATCACGGAGCTCATTTAGCATGACCCAGTGGAATGGCTGTGTTTTCTTTTTAATTACTACCATTGTGTTCAAGACCATGAAAAAATACTTAATTCCTGTCTGGGAATATTAGTGCTATGCCATTAGATGATGCAGGATCACTCAGTTATGAGGAACTTTAAGCAGCGCTAATGCAACAGCTACGGTGACCAGAAAATAGAATGAGTGAACCTGTCCAGTTATTGCAGTCTATAGATCTATGATGTGAAACCTGTGTTTTCCTCATCTAGGCTGCGGAGGCTAGGGCTAGCCAATTTCACAAACCTATACCACAAACTAAGTTCTAGTCATCGTTTCAGTCTTCAAAGCTGTTGCTGCTTCAGTCCTGATTCCTCCACAAAGAAGCTCATGTTGGTTGATTTGTTGGCTTGTCAACAGGATTACTCAAAAATTGATGACCCAATTTTGCCAAAACTTGGTGGAACACTGGGGAATGACCCAAAGAAATTTTGATGCCAATTAATATCCAGGATTTAAAAAAAAAAAAAAAAAGATTTCTTAAAGGACCATACTACCCATTTTGCATGTTTGAGCCTAATTGAGTTTTCATACATGTTACATTACTGACAATCATTTCCCAAAGGATAAAACCGTATTTCAGCTTTCCCAATATTTTGCAAAGTCTCTTAATCTTTCAAAATCAAATATTCAAGCAATACACCCACCTTAAAAATCGATGTTTCACCTGCTAATAGTTACGCAAAATTATGAAGTCATGGTCATTAAAATTTTTCAATAAAGCAGGTCTTCTTTTGGGACTACATTCCCTAGTGGAGACATACATTCACTCCACTCTTTTTATTGCATTTAAATGCTAAAATTATGAAACTTCGAAAAAACCTGAATGCACGTCTTGTTCACAATAATGGATTACCTATCCCAAGAACATTTCAAGTATCAACAAGTTGATTTTAATAGCGTACCAGAATGAACTGAAACCAATGGAGGTCTGGTAAGTAGGAAAAAAAAATTAACTCACCGTTCCAGTAGTATGCTTTGGGAAATGATTGTCAGTAAGCTTACGTGTATGAAAATTGAATATATTAGGCTCAAACATGCAAAATGGTGGTATGGTCCATTAACATTGTGAGGTATTTGTTAATATTTGATGTCAATATTATTGAAAAAATGATGTACTATAAATAGATGTTGTTCGGTCTGGATCTCAATCCTTATCCAGATCTTCCATGCTAACATATATGCATGAACAGAATGTTAATGGTTTTGCTACTGTACAGAGTAACAAATAGGGCAGAAATAGGCAACAACCATGAATATGTAGCTGAGATGATGCTGAATCAGCAGCATGCAAATACTTTAGATGTGTATTTAATAGCTGCCAAGCTATACACAGAAATATATTGTGTTCATTGTAGTTGTTTCTATCTCTTCAGGCCAGTAATAGGAAGTATGTGCTCTGGTGAGCCCTCTTTGAGTACTATGATTGGATTGGATGAAGACTGGATGAAATTTGTTGGAAAGGGTAAACTGCTTTGCTAAAAATTCAAGAAGGCAGAAAATCTGTTTAGGCAGAAAACGTCTTATGTGCCAAAATGAAAAGTGCTTTATAAATGGCTCCATGGTGGCACTATCCAGACCAAAAACTAATCAGCTCTTCCTTGGCCCATGGCCTCATTTTCCACTAAATTTAATTTAGATCTGTAGTTTTTGAAATATCCTACAATCTATCAGACAAACAGGACCAAATATAAAATCTTGTTGGATGATATTAAATGATAAATACAAAGGTAACACTGGTATGGAGAGACCAGGATTTTGAATCTATATTAAATGTAACAAAAATACATTTCAAAAATGCTTAATCGAATCTATCTGAGGAAAAAGCACTCTGAGCTTGACAAGAAGCTTTAGATTTTACTGGGATTTGATGAATGTCTTACAGATAGTTTCAGCCCATAGGTCACAATGGATTTTTTGAAGCACTGCTGACAGAGGTTAGTTGGAGGACATGAGATCGTCCTGCATATGTGAAGGAGGGTTAGTGTAGGTTAAAATGAGAATGGAGTATGTTTTCTGCTCACAGGGTCTTGTATCTTTTTTTTTTTTTTTTTTTTTTTTNTTTTTTTTTTTTTTTTTACAGCATTCATTAAAAGGACATAAAACATGCTGCTGCTTTTTGGAAACTTCAGCAGAAATGCATTTTAATATTGGCAAAGTGAGATGAATAATCGTGGCCGGCAGAATAGCTTCTATGTTGTAAAACAGACCATCCTGATTGTCAAATGGAATCTGTTTCATTCTTGAAATGAATTCTCAAATTCTTATGTGCTGAATGTCTGGATGGAAAAAGAAATGTATTTCCTGAAAGGTTAAATTGCATATGTAAAACTTCATCATGGTCAGTGGTACTTGTTGGTTTTGGGACAATACCCTTGAAAGTATCTGTCTCTGAACATGAACTTGTGTTTTTAGCTAATGGCCAGTGGAATCCTTGGGGTCCGTGGAGCGGCTGCTCGAAATCATGTGATGGAGGATGGCAGAGACGAGTTCGGGTGTGTCAGGGGGCGGCGGCCACTGGACAACAGTGCGACAGCACAGGAGAGGAAGTCCGCAAGTGCAGCGATCAACGGTGCCCAGGTAATCCCAAAGATGACTGAGACTTTAACCTGCTGAGAGAAATGAAAGTGAAAAGATGATTATCTCTGGGCAGAGTGAAACACCATGTCATTTTTCATAAGATATAAACCATCGATTCAGAGAGAACCTGAGAAGGACTTGCGGATTAGTTTGTGTAGAGGATGGATGGATGGATGGATGGATCTGGTGGTGTCATATTGCTGAGTAATACAATAATCATTAAAGCTACTCTCTGTTCTTTAATTAATCTCATGAGACAATTAATACTTTTCATACTCTGAAGTTATGGAAACAATGTCCCCAAAAATATTGAAAACATTTTTTAATGGATGAAATATTCATTACATTAGAAACGCTGAAAAAAAACCTTCATTGTTTTTACTGACTCAGCACCTCTTGACCCTCCTTGCTCTTTAGCACCATATGAGATTTGTCCAGAGGACTACGCAGTGTCGATGGTGTGGAGAAGGACGCCTTCAGGAGAACTGGCCTTTAACAGATGCCCCCCCAATGCCACTGGTAAGGATGTGAAATGTGTTTAATTTCTTGATTGTTCATTTCATCATTGTTTCATTTTTTTTGTGTATACTGAGGAAAAAAATAGAGAAAGCTTATTAAAGAACTATACTGACTATCGTGCATGTTTGAGCCTAATATATTCAGTTTTCATACACATAATGTTACTGAAAATCATTTCCCAAAGCATACTACTGGAATGGTGAATTAAATTTTTTCCTACCTTCCAGAGCACCATTGGTTTCAGTTCATTCTGGTACACTATTAAAATCAACTTGTTGATACTTAAAATGTTCTTGGGATAGATAATCCATCATCGTGAACAAGACATATATTCAGGGTTTTTTTTTCAAAGCAATGTAATTTTAGCATTTAAGCACAATAAAAAGCACAGAATGAATGTATGCCTCCACCGGGGAATATAGTCCCAAAAAAAGACCTGCATTTATTGAAAAATTTAAATGACCGTGACTTCATAAGGCTGCGTAACTATTAGCAGCTGAAACATCAATTGTTAAAGTGGGTGTATCGCATCAATATTTGATTTTGAAAGATTAAGAGATTTTGCAAACTATCAGGACAGCTGAAATACGAAATGGTTGTCAGCAACGTAACATGTATGACAATTGAATATAATAGGCTCAAACATGCAAAATGGCTGGTATGGTCCTTTAATGACTTTCCTCCTTAACTTGAGAAAAAATATGTTCAGTGTTACAAATTTTGCAGGTAGCATTATGCTAAATCACGCTAGATCGCCGGCAACGTGGCTGCTCATCCTTATCCAAGCTGCACAGGAAAATGTTGAGTTCCTTTCTTAATCTCTGCAAGGTGCTTGCATGTCAAATCAGAAGAAAAACTGACAAACAATACCAGTCAAAAGTTCTCCTACTCCGCTCTTACGTGAACTCATCAGAGGAGTGGGCACACATTCCTTCTTTCCATCTCATCATGCAGCAATGTCACTCGTGGCCACCCTGGCAACAGACAGCTTGTGCAGTGAAAAGGAAAAATGGTTACGGCATTTCTAAGAGCATGAAATGGCTAAGCGGCAAGCCAGATATAACAGCAAACACTCTGTCATTCACAGATGGCTTACCTGTGGCAATGTTACAGACAGAAAGATTTAGTGGCACCACTTTAGCTTTGTGGCTTTACATTAGCTTTCTGGATAATATCATTTCAAAAGCACAGAGCTATTTCCATTTGGAATTTGGACTGTTTTCCTGTTTCCTGTTTACTCTGTTTGCTTGTTGGTTTTTTTTCTTTTTTTTTTTTTTTTTTTTNTTTTTTTTTTTTTTTTTTTGTGGAAAATTAACACCTTTGCTGCAAAAGAATCTCATTTATGCTAAAATGTGTCTTCAGTTGCCAAAGAGGGATTAATCAATCAGGGTGGGACACTTTGCTCTGTTGCACAATAACACTATAAAACATGATAATGTTATTTTTTGGTAGTCATGTAATTTGTAAAAGGAAGTAAAAGTTGTAATGATGGGCAACTATTTACTCAAATGATAAAGTTTGGCATCTTAGGCCTACAACACCCTCAATTTTCTCCCCTTTATATGCAGCTGAAATTAGATGGCGTTACACAACATGAGAAGTATGGCATGTTGTTGCTGTAATTGTATGTATGAGATGTGTATTATTGCTATAATCTGTGTGACTATACTGTATATTTTTATGACAATAAGTCAGCACATCTTGGCTTGTCTAATAAATGTCCCCTTAATGCCGTGTGTCTGCATCTGTCAGCACAGGATTTAGTCCAAAAAAATATAAGCTGGGAGACACATCATTATACTGGAGAATCCATAGATTACTTGCTGGCATGATGCCAAATTAAGACATGGAAGATGTTTCCGCAAAGAATAGACCAAGAATTTGCATAAGTATAAAATGGAGACTCAGCTCTTACCATGTAGCATTAGCAAAATATCTTTACGTGTAGCTTACGTGTGGCAGCCAAGTAGCAATATCACAGCATTTATTAAATGTGTGTGTGATGTCTATGCTACAGCAGATTTATTTTGTACCCCTGCAAACTGTACACACGTGTGTTGCGTTTATACATTTTCCATGGAGGAGGTTGTTATCCTGTCATAACGACGTATGTAATTTGTCTTAAATATAACCAGACCCAGCCTCGCATAAAACAAGAGAAGACAAGCACCACAATAAAAGGATAAATAAAAAATAGCCTACATATTTTATGTTTCGGCGCAATGTTTCCCACTGTCAAAGCTCAACCACAGGGGGAAAAAAAGACAATGATGGACAATAGTTCAGGTCAGGTCAAGTTTATTTCTTAAGCCATTAATCATAGTTTCAGCCTTGCCAGCCTTCACAAAGCGCACATTATGAAACAATACATGGAAACAACACCTCCTCACCTTTGCCCTGCAATCACAGCAAGGTCAACCTCACAAAACCTGCAATAAGAAATGGTCTCCTTCCCAGGATGATCACACGTGCAACAGCTGCAGAGAGCAACAACCATTAAATATTGATCACAACGTGCAACGTAAAAACACGATCAGGCATGTAAAAAAATAACCTGGATGAACATCCAGCTGTCAGTCACCAGTCAATGTCGTTGTCAGGGTCATGATAAGGTGCAGTATGTAATGAAGGCGTGTCAGGCTCACCCGGTCATCATGGAGGCAGGAAGTGAGGAGGACTGAAAGAACGATGAAGATGTTTCACAGCCACAATCAGGAATGAAAGGAGGAAAAACTGCAAACTTTCACCAACAACTATTAAAACAAACTAACGATTCATACGGTTCATACAAACATGACAAAACCTCGTCAAACAAAGAGACCAGTTTGGCCCTGTAACAGTGCAAAACAAAGGCAAAAACAAAAGAACAAAAAATAAAAATAAAAAAACAAAAAACAGTAAATAACAAAATATAAACAGGAACACAAGAAATATTTGCAAAACTGATTTGTTTGAAAATTCTTGGGTTTTACATCCAATTGACGCTCCTTTACTTCTTACTTCCTGTTCCTTGCTATATAATATAGTATGAAATAACAGCAGTACAGTAATAATTGTGGTACCTACTGTACTTAATAAAACAGTTCTATTCTTTTTTTTAACATAATACATTTCTAGCAGTGTATTTAGTTTAGTAATAGACCTTTTATATGAAAGTACAGTGATTTAAAAGACCATACAAGTGACACATTTTATTCAGATCGTACTTGTACTCGTAACAAGTGCATTATCCTTAACGGATACTTGTTTCATCCGAGTACTCGGCTCATCCCTACATACCACCCATTTTGCATGTTTGAGCCTAATATATTCAGTTTTCATACATGTTACATTACTGACATNCATACCACCCATTTTGCATGTTTGAGCCTAATATATTCAGTTTTCATACATGTTACATTACTGACATGATCATTTCCCAAAGGATAAAACCGTATTTCAGCTTTATTGATATTTTGCAAAATCTCTTAAGCTTTTAATCAAATATTCAAGCGATACACCCACCTTAAAAATCAATGTTTCGTCTGCTAATAGTTACACATAATTATGAAGTCACAGTTTATTTAAATTTTTCAACAACGTAGATCTTTTTTTTGGACTATATTTCCTGATGGAGACACACATTCGCTCCACGCTTTTTATTGCTCTTAAACGCTAAAATTATGAAACTTCGAAAAAACTTGAATACACGTCTTGTTCACGATGATGAATTATCTATCCCAAGAACGTTTCAAGTATCAACAAGTTGATTTTAATAGTGTACCAGAATGAACTGAAACCAGTGGCGGTCTGGAAGGTAGAAAAACATTTTTAATTCACTGTTCCAGTAGTATGCTTTGGGAAATGATTGTCAGTAATGTTACATGTATGTAACTTGAATATGTTAGGCTCAAACTTGCAAAATGAGTGGTATGGTCCTTTAACTTCTTTTTGAAAGCTGGAGATTTTAAACAAACTCAGTATGCTAAAATTCCCTCTGCCAGTGTTTTTAGACTCATTTTCTCTTTTCATCTGATGTACAGTCACTACACACCGTTTCAGCTCTCATGCAGGTCTGTGAAGCATCCAGGTTGCATCTGTCTCATACCTGGTTTAATAGAATTCCTGCTTTGACGGCAGTCATGTTGAGGATGTTGTAAAAGTGGCTAGTGACGATCCGGCGTTTTAGTGGAGTGCAGCCTCGCTTTTGATTAAGCACGTCTCTGACCTATATTTCATGCTCAACCTTCCCCGCGTACATCGGCGATCACTCAAGGACAGAGCTCAAACTGGCCCAAAGTCACAATGAAAGCTTCATGTGGCCATGTTTGATGACATCACCTGTTCTAAAACCATGACACAAAGGATTCTCTTCGAAATAAAAGTAAAACATAAGAGCTTATACTGTATGTAATCAGTAAAACTCAATAAATAATAACTAAAGTAGGAACATTCACTTGTTCATTCTAGTCCAGATGCTTATAAAATAGATGATTTGTTGTGTTGTGGCTGTCAAATTTTTAAAAAAGTACAGTGTGATGGTTAGTTTATTGTTGATCTTTGTGACCTCAGTAATGCTTATCTCATAAGTACTTAAAAAGTGCTATTACTCATTATCGCTAATGGAATGAAAATGCGTGTTGGAGAGTGTTACATGCTAGCAGCAAAACAAACAGCAAAAAGGTTTCATTTTATAAAGCCAGAAAGCTGGGATTTTTTTGTTTTTCTGTTTTTCCTCTCCAAACTATTGTGTAAACAGAAAAACTGAACTCAAGTCAAGGTATTTTTAATATTCAAAATGTTTTTTGGCCTTTCAAAAGTTGTAACTTTTACTTATTACAATTGCTAATACAGCACTGAAACCAGCCAGCCAGGTTAACCGTCGAGGTGAGGGAAAAAAATACATCATTAAATGAATCCATCAAATCAGCTGAGAAAAACAAGATTCCCATCTTTCATTTGCATCCATTTTTATGCTTGTCAAATTTAATGGAGTTGTTTAAAGTGACACCTCGACATTCCTTCGCTTCTTTTGCCAATTCTCATCTGACAATGACCTTTAAGAATGTCAAAGCTCTTGTAAGTATCAAGCCATCAGAAAATGCAACTTTTACCACCTTGTTTGGTGTGAGGGCCTTAAAGGCAAATAGGATCTCTGAAGATATTCTTAATCAGTTAACTTAAAGGACCATACCAGCGATCATGCATGTTAGAGCCCAACCCACATACGTTAAAACACTGACAACTGATTTCCAAAACATAAAATATATTCTAGTTTTCCTGTGATTTTTTCAAAATTGTTCAAAATAAAATGCTGTGTGTATCAGGTGATACACACACACACCTTAAAGGACCATACCATCCATTTTGCATGTTTGAGCCCTTTATGTTCATTTTTCACACATGTAACGTTACTGACAATCATTTTCCAAAGCATACTACTGGAACGGTGAATTTAAAAAAAAAAAAATTCCTACCTTCCAGAATTTTCTGCTATTAAAATCGTTGATACTCGAAACGTTCTTGGGATAGGTAATCCATCATCGCAAACAACACATGTATTCAGTTTTTCTTTTTTTTTTTTTTTTTTANTTTTTTTTTTTTTTTTTTTAAGTTTTGTAATTTTAGTGTTTAAGTGCAATAAAAATCAGAGTGAATGTCCACTGGGAAATATAGTCCCAGAAGAAGACCTGCATTTACTGAAAGATTTAAAGGACCTTGACTTCATAAGGCTGCGTAACTATTAGCAGGCAAAACATAAATTTTTAAGGTGGGTGAACATTTGATTTGATTTTGAAAGATTAAGAGGTTTTGCAAAATATCAGGAAAGCTGAAATACAGTTTTATCCTTTNATTTTGAAAGATTAAGAGGTTTTGCAAAATATCAGGAAAGCTGAAATACAGTTTTATCCTTTGGGATAAAAATTGTATGAAAATTGAATATATTAGTCTCAAAATGCAACATGGGTGGTATGGTCCTTTAAAATTCACCATTTCGCCTTCTAACACTTATGCACGATTGTAGAAGGCACGGCCATTTTAATTGCTCCATAAAAGCCATCTTCTCCTGGGACTACATTTCCTGGTGGAGAAATAAGCTGTCTTCCATGCAGCTCCTTGCTGGATCGGTAAAATAAAGTTACTTCAACAAAAAACCCTGATAGATGTACTGTTTGCTGTGATGGATTACGTATCTCAAGCGTGTTTCAAGTCTCTACAAATAGATTTTTATAGCTACTGGAATAAACTGAAACCCATAGAAGTCTGGAATGTAGGAAAAATAATCTAAAATTTACCGCTGTAGTATATCTTGGGAAATGGTTATCAGTAATGTCATTGTATCTATATCAGGCTCAAACATGCATGATCGCTGGTATGGTCCTTTAAAGGCCTGGAGTAAGATCATCAATAAAATCTAAAGCCAGTTTCGAGAAAGGTGTTCATTGCAGCGGGCGCCTCCCAGGTTGTCTCATTGTATTGCATGGGCGATCCCAGCGTAGAAATGTTCCATGTGCACCCATGGATTTAGTGAACATCACCGGGCAGTGGGCTGTGGAGAAAATGGGTGTTGGAGGTGTGGTTTGGATGTCTCCCTCTGTGTGTGTGTGTGTGTGAGAGAGACACACACACACATACAAAGAGAGAGAGAGAGAAAAGCAGAGAACAAGAGATAGTCGACATCTCTGTGAAGCCCTGAGAAATGTTTTGTGCTGTGGGAGATTTTCTTCGGATGTCTAGCGCCTGCTGTTGAAGTAGTGGGGTGATGTGTGAAGAGCACTCCACTGGGTCAACAGCTGAGAAGGTGTGATGCTGGACCCCTGTGTGGGCTCTGTGCAGCGATGTGGGCGGATACGGGGCTGGTTTTGCTATTTCAGGATGGCTGTTTAAATGCCTGACAGCTATCACCGCAAAGCGACCGCATGCTTGAATAAGATGTGGTTTATTACCACAGCATACATATATTAACAGGCTTGGGTCTGTGTGTAATGTCCCATAATATTACAGGACCGAGCCTATGCGAAAAACTGCAGCATTTCTCCTCCAGAAACTTCCTCTTTCTCTCTTTTTCTTCTTAGCATAATGCGTTTCAGTGCCAGTGAAAATTTGGATGGGCGATGAGAAAAGGAAATTAATAGAGCAAAGACAAGTCTGTCATAAAAAAAATTAAAAAATTAAAAAAAAGAAAAACTCTTTTCCCTTTTTTCTCCCCTCTCCTTCTTTTTCGTCCTTTTCCTGCATCCAACTCCCTCCACACCGCTTCCATCTGCCATTCTTTTGCCTTTCCTTTGGTCTTAATCCCATACCCCCCACCCACACACCCACCCACACACACTCATATATACACCACACACATGCTCTTTCTCTCTTGCTATTCCTGCATCCTCATCTCTCCTCTCATCCTTCCCTCGCTCCCTCTCTCCTCCAAATCTGTCGCCATCTCTTTCCTTTCTACAGGCACCACTAGTCGACGCTGCTCTTTGGATCACCGCGGTATGGCCTTCTGGGAGCAGCCCAGCTATGCTCGATGCATAACAAATGAATTCAGATACTTGCAGCAATCAGTAGGTGCAAAGTCAGCTCCCTCTCTCTCTCTCAGCCTCTGTTTCCAAATGCATCATAAATTATGGTGTTTTCCCCATCCCCCCCCCCCANCCCCCCCCAACCCCCATCCCTCATTCTCATCACGCTGTAAGCAAAGATTACCATTTTCAACAGCGGGGCAGATTAAAACACTGATTTCGCCACTTTTTTTTTCTGGGTTTAATGAATTTGTCATGACCAAACCACTGAAGAATTTGATTTAGAGTGTCTGGAAATTTCCCATCCCTGTTCATCTTTTTATGTAAAGTGGTAGAATCACGAAAGATTTATAGAAGAGGTAACAAATTGATGTTACAATTGAGAAGCATTTTATGTCTTAGCATTCCGAGCACAGACTGAGATGTTATTCTTTACTTCTACTTTGCTACATTAACCAATTTTAGCCGTTAAAGTCTACAGCAGTTTGCTGATTAATCATATTTTGCACCAGAAACAGCAGGACGAGTCAGTGTATTTGCCCTGACCCTTGGCTGAAGGCAATGTAGATTTTTTTTTTTTTTTTTTTTTTTATTAAAACAACATATTACTGGCAAAAGACAAACGCACTGCTGCTTGAAGATTATTTTGGTAAGGTTCCATCTGTTTAAAATAAAACATTTCAGGACAGCTGAGAAAGCACATACAGCCATGCACCTGTGAACATGTATTTAGCAGCCTGTGCAATGTTGCGAAATGTCACTTCACTCTGCACTTCCTGCCTAAACGTGTGTCTTCTGCTCCAGTTAACTCTTTTATCCACATTGGCTCATTTCAAAACATCTATAAGGCACAATTTATTTTGGCTAAAAAAATAAGTGTCACATAATAAAGGCCTTAGAGAGTCTTTTTTTTTTCCTTCCTGATTGTTTTGCACTCCATTTACTCCAAAGTAGAACTTAGTGTGTATCTCGCAAACCTGTAAAGGACACCGATGCCCCACGTTCTGTCTTCTCCTGTTTTTGGAGGTTCAGGGGCACCTTGCTAAGGGCCAGAGGATGCTCGCAGGGGATGGGATGTCCCAGGTCACAAAAAACCTGCTTGACCTCACCCAGAGGAGAAATTTCTATGCTGGCGACCTGCTGTGTTCTGTGGAGATCCTTCGCAACGTGACCGAGACTTTCAAGAGGGCGAGCTACGAGCCGTCTTCTGATGACGTGCAAGTGAGTAAATAGTGGCATGATTTGTTTAGTATTTGAATGTGGATCTGTGTGAAATGATTGCAATGTGTCAGAGTGTTGCTTCAGATTAGTTTTGATCTGGCAGATCACATGATGGTCATTTTTTACCACCATCACTGCATGATATGATAGATTATGATTTAAAAAAACCCTTTTTCTAGCATGTCATGAATGGAACATAAGCTTTAAAGCACAGCCAGTGGCTCTATTGTGTCCGTGATCTCCTCCATCCTAAGCTGTTCCATCTTATCATATTGAAGGTTGACTGCAATCTTGATCCTCTTTATGTCAATAAAATGATGGAGATTATAGCTAAAGCTCTGCCTCCATCTCAATAAGATAATTTATGTCCTTAGAGGCCATGGCACTTTCAAAGACACCCTTCTTGGACCTTTGTGATCTGTCTGTGGTTGTGCATTTTTGAAGTTGTATACGTCTTCTTGTGTGTGTGTTTGTGTGTGTGCCGGATTATGCCCCCCCCACACACACACACACACACACACACACACACTCACTCACTCTCCTCACTTTATTGTAGCNCCCCCCCCACACACACACACACACACACACACACACACTCACTCACTCTCCTCACTTTATTGTAGCTCAAGCTGTTTGATAGAGTAAATTAAAGCAGCAGGAAATAATTGTTATTCAGTATTTTAGTGGCAACAAGCCTTTCCAAACGCCTGCATGCGTGTCATTTGAAAACTTTGTTCTCCATTTTGGCCCTTCTTCTCTACGTAGTCTAGCTTTTTATACTCTCATCAGGCATGTTTTACTGTTGTTTGGTTTGTAATGTAAGAAATAGCAGTGGAAAAAAGATGGATGACAGCATTTTAGCCAGAAATCTACAAAAATGACTGTAAAAATATTTCAGTTTCTCCTTTGCTTCCTCCCTTGTTTTTTGTCGTGCTGTTTTTTTAAAAATACTTTCCACATTTAAAAAAGAGGACGCAGGCAAAATAGAGACCAAAAACGGAAATATAGAAGAAGACAGAAGATGATTAAAAGGTCATGCAGTTTGTAATTTAGCATAGTGTGTATTTATCACAGCAGCTAAATCAACACACTGTTCACCCCGCCTAATTTGCTGCTGGTTTTATGCGCGATGATTTGCATGTGACGTGCACAGTCTGCTACAGCAGAAACATCCTGCAAAAAAATCAATCCATGCAATGCAATGTGGTGATGCCTGTGGACGAGCTACCTAGGGCCCATTCAGCCATTTTCCCATCCACGCCAAAGCTATGAGAGGAGGAAAGTGTTCTGTCTGTTTTATTATAAGAGCTGTATAGTGTGTGTGGGCAGACAGGAGCGCAGTCAGCCAGCCCCCNCACCCCCCCTCTGTGTGTCTCTGCACTAATGCAGTGTTAAAGTGGGCACATTACCACCAGAGGGAGCTTAAGCATTCGAGTAGAAAACAAGATAGCCTGTGTCAAGAGAGAGAGCCACTCCCTTAGGCACAATGTAGACCAGATGAAATAACGAGGCCAAAGATCACACGGGGTCCTATTACTGCTTCAGGCATGCACCCCAAGTACCTCCCGCTTCTGCTGCTGGAGGACAAGAAGAAGAAGAAGTCCACACAGCTGCTCAAACATTCTCTTTCATCTTTTTTTTTTTTTTTTTCNGTGCAGGTGCCTTTTTTTTTTTTCCTTCTCAAATCTGAGCCACAGATTCCATCTTTTCTCTAATGGTTTACTGTTGTAGCTTCAGTGGCAGCATTTTCGATGGTATTTGAGCCCAGCAGAGATCCTCATTTTTGTCTTACAGAAATACCTGAATTCCTGTAATAAATGTCAGCGTATACTTCTGACATTCTCTTTTTTTTTTTTTTTTTTTTTTTTTNGCTTCGCTGCCTGTAAAGCCTGTGTGTGGGTGTGTTATGGTGTTTTTTTTTTCCCTTTCATCATCTCCACAGAACTTCTTTCAAATCATCAGTAACCTTTTGGAGGAGGAAAATAAGGAAAAATGGGAAGATGCACAAAAGGTAAGCACACTGCAGCATGTGTAGTAAATAATTCAGGCTGCTGCATGAATGCTGAGCGTCTCAAACATTAAAGGGTGTTAGCACAGCCAAGATGAAGAGAAGAAATCAGCTTAGTTTTCAGATGGTTTTCCACATGTGAAAGGTTGTTTGGCAGCCATGACATCTGCCCTCGTGTAGGAAGTTAGTTCTTCAGTACTCCACATGGTGGCAGCAGCACAGCCAGAGACTGTCCAGTCATTAACTTCCTTCTTTCCTTCCTCCTACATCTCACACAGATCATGGTAACCAGTGTTATATTATAGGCTATATAAGTAGTGCATTCATGTTCACAATCAAACAGCATATTTTACATTTTGGCACATGTTTAAAAAAACCTGGATGCTGTTACTTCAGCTTCTAAAACTACTGGAGGTAGATATCTTCCAGCTACATCCTCTGTGCAGCGTGAGAGGTGGCAGTTCTCTTCTTTCAAAAACCCGCCACCGATATATGAGACGACTTAAATCTTGAAATCATGCACATCCAGACACTGACAGCGATACCATCTGTGATGAATACCAGTCTGCAGAGTTTATCTGCTCTGTTGTCAGCCTCGCTGGTAAATTGACTTAAATTAGGTATCACCTCCACTGACACATGACTGAGGAGGTGTCTTAAATCATTCCCATCTCTTTTTTTTATTTTGTCTCTACGTCTCATTTAAACTAAGTGCAAGCAGTCAAGCTCTGCCAGGAATACTAGTCCTGCTTTCTCTACAGGCAGTAATTAGGTGTTTACTCACTGCAGTTTTAGTTTGGCAGGGCCCCGGTGGTAGGTTTTGGTAAGATTGGCTCACAAATAAGTGGTTTAATCAGTAGGAATGCATCAGCTTGACAGAAAGACAGATATTTAAATCAAAGGTAATATGGGGGATCGGAAAAAGTCATCATTGAGAACCCAGAGGAGATTTACGACAAGGTTAATTATTTCAGCAGTTATCTGTGTGTCTGTGAAAGGAGTGACACATCAGTTTAGGAACTCCACCGAGAGGGCATCGACTAAACGGCGTCACATCACTGTCTCACATGACTGTCTTTTCTCGCATTAATGAGTGTCTGGAGCTAATTCACCTTCCAAAGCACACGCACACCATGTTCCATTCTTTCGACACGTCACGTGAAACACCCTGCTATATTCACGCCACTCTAGCAGGCCGTAGAAATCGACCCTATGCAGAGATCACTATATATTCACCTCCCATCATTGTTACCATGGCGAGGAAAAGAAGAGCTCCGTCTAACAGAACCACCGCTGCAGCCATTTCCCTGCGCTGCCTTCACATCTTGCGGGTTGCCATGGAGACCAGCAGAACGAGCGTGACTGCACTGTGCGTCAGACATGCCGGAAGGGATAAAGTGATGTGCTTTTTCCTCCCCCGCTATGGCTTTCAGTCTGCTGTGTCAGAGGCTGTAGACTTCAGCATCACTGATCCGCCTGGCTGAGCGCTGGCACACGTGGAAACACACCAAATAGTTACACAGGAGGGAAATACCAGCCTCAGGTCCTTGTTGAACATGAACACAGAATAAGGTGTTAATTCCTAAATGCCACTCAAAGGCCTTTTTAATTGCCTGGCATCATCACTTTGCGCTCACACATTTGCCAAAGTCCTGGAGTAATATTTAAATTTCTCATCCTACATACTGTGTAGCTGGTATGACTGTAAATGTGTTTTAACCCTCTTTGAGAAAATTCTTCATTCTTGGGAAAAAAAAAATCCAATCTGAAAGAAATGATTTAAAAAAAAGTCTAGAATAAATGATAAAAAGTTGTCAGTTTTCTACTTGATTCTAGAATATTCTGGAAAATGAGGGAAAGTCTCCAAAAATCAGAAAATAACATGTCAATGTGATTTTAGACTCCAGAGGGTTAAAAACTGTGTTTTAGTGTAGTGTCAGGTATTCTGCTGTGTACATTATCTAATCCAAAGGACATAACTGGTGGCCCCGAATCAAAGCCCCTCTTATTAGATCAGGCCAACATAGCTAGATCTGAAGCCAGGATAGCGGTCCAATCTTTGAAGGTCAATTATAGGATTAACGTGGCGTTGGAATATCGACATGGAGGCGAGCGGTGCTGACAGCAGAGCGCTGTCCGTGGTGCTGAACTCACATTGCTGTTCTTCCATGACGGGACGTGAACTCAAACCATCAAATCTGACTTGGGAGAGATTTCCAAAGGGTTAACTAACCAGCAGATATATGTGTGGAAACCCTGTGAGACTAATGTCTAATATCTAATGCGTAGTTTATCTGCAGTTTTTGATGAATAAGCTATCTATTTTTTATCCAGAAGAAAGAGAGTTTAAATTTAAAGGACCATACTACCCATTTTGCATGTTTCAGCCAAATATATCTAATTTTCATAGATGTTATGTTACTGACAATCATTTCCCAAAGCATACTACTGAAACGGTGAATTAAAAATGTTTTTCCTACCTTCCAGACCGCCATTGGTTTCAGTTTATTCTGGTATGCTATTAAAATCAACTTGTTGATACTTGAAACATTCTTGGGATAGGTAATCCATCATAGTGAACAAGACGTGTGTTCGGTTTTTTTTCAAAGTTTCACAAGTTTAGCATTTAATACTGTAGCATTCAGTAAAAAGCGCAGAGTGAATGTATGTCTCCACCGGGGAATATAGTCCCAAAAGAAGACCTGCATTTATCGAAAAATTTAAATGACCATTACTTCATAAGGCTGCGTAACTATTAGCAGGCTTCGATTTTTAAGGTGGGTGTATCGCTTGAATATTTGATTTTGAAAGATTAAGAGGTTTTACAAAATANTTTTAAGGTGGGTGTATCGCTTGAATATTTGATTTTGAAAGATTAAGAGGTTTTACAAAATATCAGCAAAGCTGAAATACAGCTTTTTTTTATCCTTTGGAAAATGATTGTCAGTAATGTAACATCTATGAAAATTGAATATATTACGCTCAAACAGGCAAAATGGATGGTTTGGTCCTTTAATAGAAAAGTTACATAAAACTGTATTATTTTATGGTTTTTTTGTATTGTACTTTCCTCACACTTGCAATTACAATATTTTATTTCATGTTCTGAACTTAACTTCAAATCTACTATAACCTCACACTTCCATTCCTGTTGTAAGGCTGAATACTGCTGCATTTGTGGCCTCACTGTTGAAATGACTGTTTTTTTTTCCTCTCCTTATTATCTTGTCTAGATCTATCCGGGTGCAGTGGAGCTCATGCAGGTCATAGAGGAATTTATCCACATCGTTGGATTAGGCATGAAGGATTTTCACAATGCCTATTTGATGACTGGGAACTTGGGTAAGAAACAGGCCGCAGGGCTGGTTTTACTATTTATTTCTGCTTGATATGGACTCATAATGCCATAATCTCTGCTGCTCATGTCAGTTTCCCCACCAACATTAATTTTGGATAAATGGCGTGTAGCGAGGGGAGCAGAGTGATGTCGCTGAAGATCAATAAAGTTAATTAAAACTGAGCTTGTTTTCTCAATGTTCTAAATTCCTATGAAAGGACTTAAGAGCCAATCCAGTATCAACACAAAGCTCATAGTGCGAAACATCCACAAGAGTAGAGCTCTTCATTAAGCCAAAAAAAAAATAAAGAAGAGAGGTGTGATTATGTAGAATGTCAAAATTGTATTAAATGTGANAGCCAAAAAAAAAATAAAGAAGAGAGGTGTGATTATGTAGAATGTCAAAATTGTATTAAATGTGAATTTTTAAATTTTGCAGTAATTTCAAATCAAGCTGTTTTCAGCTGCCAAGCTTTTGAAGCTGTTTGTAATTTTATGAAGCAAAACTGTTTTAAATAAAGGGTATTAATGTTGGTGTAAAGCATACTGGGCCTTTTCATCTGCATTTATCCAAGAAGAAAGCTAAGAAAGCTTTTCTTTGATAAAATTATTTGGTGTAATTTGAATGTATTTTTTTTTAAAGGATATACGCTTTCCTGCTGCTGTGTTTCATCCCCATTTGATTATAGTAAAAAAAAAAAAAAAANTAAAAAAAAAAAAAAAAGTAAAAAAAAACATTCAAACAAAATAGCAATGATAAGTTATTATTAAATAAATCAGATCATGTAGAGTCAAAAAGCAGTTAGTGTTCTGAATTATAAATACAATCTACAGCTTCTATGAATCAAGATGCTTTGTGGATATAAATAAATTTAGTCCAAGCTAAAGACAAAACAACATATTTTTCATTTTTCAAAATTAGATAATTAGATATACTTTTTTTCTGAAATATCTACTCATAATGTTTAAAAAAAAAGCCATTTTAATTGCTAAGAATAACAGTGGGCTATATGCTACATTGCCCTTTTTAGAAAGTTTCTGGTTGAACACATACAGAGAATATTAGCAGAAAGTAAGTGGGGGGGGGGGGAAACTGCACTTGTTG
>VXCM01002037.1:42881-120736 GCA_014773175.1 Lucifuga dentata
TTTTTTTTTTTTTTTTTCCCTGCACCACTGTTTGCAGACCAGATTATCCTCTGTTGGATATCAGATATTCCTATGTTTCCGCTGTTGGATTCTTTTAAGTTTTTGTCATGCAGCTCCTCGGATGATCTGAGGTCTCTTTGGCATTTCATTTGTTAGTCAACCATAAATGGTGTCTTATTCGGATGGAATAACAGAACTGCGGCCCTGATTTATTCATGCTGGTGAATGTGAGTGTGTGTAGCTGTGCTGCTGGGTGATCTCTCTGGAGGAGTGAGGTTTCTTCCCTCTTTTCCTCCACAATAGCTCACATTTGACCCACTTCAAGAACACTCATACTCTGAGGATCTTTATGGTAAATTATTTCAATAATGATGAATGGCTGGCTCCTAACAATAGCATGCCAAACACACACACATACACACACACACACACACATACAGTGAGTGCAGCCATCAAAACGCTATTATGAAACACTGTGCGAGGCAAATTAAGTAATGGACATTTGGAAATAAAGCTTCAGTGCCTTCCTAAATTCCAAGCATTAATGACTTCTTTATCTGATGTGGGAATACTCTATGTGCTCTTCTCCTATTTATGTTATTTTATTCCAATTTAGCCTAATGGCAGTCATCCTATCTTATTGCCGCTGCCTCTTCTTTACGCTTCAAAAAGCATTAACACACGACTCCTGCATTCCACACAATATGCAGTCTATTCTGTGAAGATGATCTTAAATTGATATTAAAGCATTTTCGCCAGACTTATACAAAACGCCTCCAGCAGGATTCTTTATTGAGTATCAGATCTTTCGTCATATTACATGACACCGCCATATGATTGTCTGGCCACTGATTAAATCCTGGAGACGATGATTGGACTGTGTCCATTCATCAACCATGATATGACAACAATATCACTCAGTGAAACATGGAGGGATGATGATGAATCTCACCTTTGTGTTCCAGCAGGTATAGAAATTCCTGGAAATTAAGCCATGTTTGAGATATCCTACTGCTGTTTTTACACTGTTTTGTTTACATATAATGTATATTTATATACACATAACATATACAACTATGTAAGTTGGACTGCATCTTGCTGCCTTCCCGGAAGGTTAAGGTTAACTTTATTTTTAATCCTCAGTGGGGAAATTGGTTTGTCACCTGTACACGAAGGACTTTACATAAAAGACCATACACATCAAAAACACATTCAGTTGCACACTCAAGACAGACATCAAAAACATTTAGCAAACCGTAAAAACACCACAAGCAAAAGAAAAGGTACAGGTACAGACAGATGCCGCTTATATTCTATAAAAAGTACCAATAAGAAAAACTGGCACAAGTAAAATTCTTCAATATTTAAAAAAGCACCAATTAAAAAAAAAACAAATAAAAAACTGCCAATTGCTATGACTAAAACCCAAACGACACAGCAAGGGGAAAAATATCCAATAACTAATAAATACCTACAAATCCAACGGACTAAAGACAACCCAATGATTTCTATCTAATTTATGTACAGTATGAAAATTAAGTTGCAGAGTCTATGTAAGTTTATTTTAACACAGCAGGAAAGCAATTGGAACCAATCACTAAAAAAAAAAAAAAAAAAAAGAATTAACTATTCCATGCAACAAAAAATATATAATTTAGCATACTCGGTTTTTAGTAAAACACCTAAAAAAAACATTGATTTGTTAACTTAAGGGTCAAAAATGTCAAAATAATTGGACACTGCACCATCACAGGTCTGATTGTAACAAAATCTGGAAGATATATTAGCACTTCTGAGGCTTATTTTTGCATAACAACATAAGTTACACTACAATTCTAGTTGACATCAATCACACAATGTGCTACACACATCCAGTCATTGTTACAAATTATGCTGATTACCCCAATGAAAAACTATACTTCTGAGAAATCTGTAATTAATGGCTGAAATTTAAACTTAACTCAGATGCAGCTAGTTATTTGGATGAAACTGTGAGGCCCTGGAATCACTTTTTGTGCCAAATGTAAAAAACAAAACAAAACATGCTGATTAATGCAATGTGGTGTTACAAATAAAGGTAAAAATCAGGAGGTCATAGGTCATCCAGTTGATGAAACCTAAGGAGACATATCTCATTACTGACTGCTTCTTTCATACAACAAGTTTCCCTACATCTTCTCAGCAAAATCACTTATCCACATGGATGTTTTATTGATTGATCGATTGATTGAAAAAGAACAATTAAGTTCTGGTTTAATTTAACTATAATGCATACAGTACACATTTACTTCCTACTTCTCCAAATATGCAGGAAATCTTGTAAATGTTCAGTTATGCAGAATAATCAGTTTTTTTTACTGAGTGTCGGTTGCCCACCCTTTTTTCAAGCCTAATTTAGGTAAAATACATATAGTATGTTGTATGCAATACGTGACTTGTGAGTATAAGTACTCACTAAACTATTTGAAAAGATGAAAACTGTGCTTTTAAGTCTTTACCATCCATAATAATAATAATAGTATGCTGGGATTTCATAAATGTTGGAAGCACAGCATATCACCTTTGCTATGCTGTAGGACTGAGGTACATATTTCTCTGAAACCAATTCTGTAAAAACGGTAATGCAGAAGCTGAGGAGCCAGCTGGCTTTTGATAAATTGCTTGAAGATCTCATAATAATCATCTGCCTCTGGTTAGTATCAACCAGAACTTTAGCTGCAGATGAAAGATTACAGGAAGAAATTCTGACCAGAATAATGGACCATTTATTAGACCTTTTTTGTTGTAAATGTGGCAGAAATTGGCTGGGCTTTTTTTTTTTTTTTTTTTTTTTTTTTTTGTTTTGTTTTTTGTTTTTAGGCTTTTAATATTAGTCTTATTATAAGAAAAAGGGGAAAAAAAAAGGTTTTCATAAACATTTTATTAATTTATTTATTTTCATTTTTTATCTATTTATTTTTTTAACCAGTCTGTATCTCTCTCTCTCTCTCTCTCTCTCTCTCTCTCTCTACACACACACACACACACNTCTCTCTCTCTCTCTCTCTCTCTCTCTCTCTCTCTCTCTACACACACACACACACACATACACTATATGAGCATGACTGGCACATTAAGTACATAATTTAATCTTGCAACAGACACATTCTTGTGCATATGTGAGCATGTGTGTGTGTGTGTGTGTGTGTGTGTGTGCGCACGCCACCACCAGCCCTCTTTGTAGACTACACTATCATGTTTATTCACAACTAGGATTATAACTAGGAGACCTGGAATCTCTCTAGTCATAGACCTTTTATTATATCACCGCATAAAAAAAAAAGAGCTCACATTTTAAAACTGCACTAATCATAATCAAACTCTTCCTGTGCATTCATAAAATGAATTAATATCACAAAATTTGATCAGGCAATGCACAACTGAGCCAAAGCATTGGTTCTCAGCCAGAATGTATTTGCAGCACATACCACAGTACTTTGTTGGCCTGGTGGCTGTTTCGATTAAAGGAATGGAAACTTTTGCGGAAACGCTGGGGTAAGGCCAAGTCCAGAGCATCTGGCTGAGTAAGATACTGCTGCATCATTTGTCACTAATTTATGGCACCCTCTTGACACTTAGATAAATACTGGCTGTCACTGATGCATCGTCCTCTGTCCTCCTACTTTTAGCCAAATAACCTTGACTGAAAAAGCCCTCCACTTCAGCAACATGTTTTCTCTACTCACAAGGGTGATGAAGATAGACATATGTTAGAAAATTTTTAGAAAAGGACGTTCATTTATTTCCTGTTGACAATCTTTTTGTTGTTTGATGTGCAATGCTGAATCTCTTGTATACACATTTAGATGTACTAATTCCCTCCTGCTGAAAATAAAATACAAAATACTCATATCTATTTTTAGAAGCATCATAGTTTGATTTGTGATGTCTGGGCCCGTCAGTTGAGTGTAAAAAGCCTTTATACCTGCAGCATTAGCATTAGCATTAGCATTAATTCCTTCTTGTGCCCTGCTGTGCCTCATGGCGTGAGCATGACTAATACCAACCACACACACAACACACACACACAGATACACACATATACATTGCTGCTGGTCCCAACATCTGGTGCTGTGAACCTTCTTCTTTCGAAATGGCAGATCCCATGGTGCTCTGTGTTTTCACGCCTGCTGTTGGACCGTTCCAAACACATATACGTGCATGTGCACGTGCACGCACACACACACACACACACACACACACAACATGCAGGGTCANTATACGTGCATGTGCACGTGCACGCACACACACACACACACACACACACACAACATGCAGGGTCACTGTCACAGATTTTGCTCAAACATGGAATCTTGCCAAGTTTCAAATTGTATTATTGGCAGAGCACAAGGAGCGATTCTGCTTTAGCATCAATGGCAGGATTAACCTCGGATTCCCCTTGCTGCAGCTCCACCTGAATGTGACTAGATGTCATACCTGCTAGAGAACAGAATGGCTTTTATCCTCTCCGTGTAACGCTCAGGCCTAGCCAGCTGATCCTAGGAATTTTCCCTGTCGTCTTGGCGAGAAAATAAAAGAGTAATTAAGGAGATTTCATGACTTCCGGTACAAAGAATACAACAACACAATACATTAAAGGAGCATACTGGTGATCGCAGGCCAATATATACAGCTCGCATATATGTTACATTACTGACAACTATTTCCATAACATAAAACATAAAAACATAAAACCGCATTCTAGTTTTCCTGTTACTTTTTTTCAAGACCCCTAATCTTTCCAAATCAAATGTTCAGATGATACACCCACCTTAAAATGCAATGTTTTGCTTGATAACAATTATGCAGAAGTATATATAGAAAGTATTGTCATTTTAATTTCTCTGTGAAAGCCACCTTCTCCTGGGACTATATTTCCTGGCAGAGGCATACATTGTCTTTCATGTAGCTCCATGTTGGATCAATTAAATAAAGTTACTTTGACAAAAAAACTTAATAGACATCTTGTTGGCTGCAATGGATTATATATCTCAAGCGTGTTTCAAGTCTGTACAAGTTGATTTTCATAACATAGTGGAATGAACTGAAACCAATGTCACATAGTCTGGAAGGTAGGAAAAAAATCGAAAATTTACCACCAAAGCAGTATATTTTTGGAAATGGTTGTATACAGATTGCATGTTTTGGGCTCAAACATGAACGATTGCTGGTTGCTGATTGCTGATCCTTTCAACACATTTTACAGACTTACAGCGGTAAAATAAGCATTCCTGTATTGACCTTAAAAGACCTGTCAACAAATGTGGAAGTGACAGCGGCTTCTAGTTCTGTGCTTTAAGAATGTCTTTTAGTTTACATTTGGATTACAAATTGCATCTTTTAACTCCATGCTGAAATAAAACATAAAACAATAAAGTAAAAACTGTGATGGAATAAAAAGTGAATACTGGGTAAAGAGCCTGAATAGGATAATGCATCTGAAGACATTTATGTTAACATTTTCTGCTTTCTACAGTATATTTATTGATGTATTTCTTCATTGGCTTGTTTCTTTGAATTCTGCAGTGGCCAGCATTCAGCGGCTTCCTGCTGTCTCCGTGATGACTGACATCAACTTCCCCATGAAGGGTCGCAAAGGCATGGTGGACTGGGCCCGGAACTCAGAAGATAAAGTGGTCATCCCAAAGGGCCTCTTTGTTTCCCAGTCAGCAGGTACGTGACAGCAGAGCAGATCCATCCAACATGTCCTCCAACCCATCTGTCTCCAGGATTCAGGGCCACGTGCACAATCTTTTATCTATAATCTGAGTTAAAAAAAAAAAAAAAAGNAATGCCGCATTCAACATCCACTGTTGAAAAAAAAAAATAGAAAATAAATATCTTGACGTCTTCACCGATCGATTTCAGGTCGACACACACAAAAAAAAAAAAAAAAAAAAAAAAAAAAAAAAAAAAAAAATCAGACAATCAGTTTTCTGCAGAGGGTTTTGTAAATGTTTTACGCCACAATGCCTCTTGTTTTGGAAAAGTGAAATAATGGCTCCAGCCTTTGCTTTACTTGCCTGCGTGTGTGCGTTCGGTCATTAAGTTTTTTGTGGGCTCAGCGTTTTCAAACACGGCCAATCTCGCTGTGTATTCCAACCCAGAGCCAAACAATTTGGTTAATTGATGTAATCAGTCTTATCTGGAATATATCAAAGAGGACACAAACAGAGGATTGATTTGGAAACTATGCCCAGCCACTCTCATTTGGGCACAACGAGAAGCTGATTCTAAAGAAGACTTTAACATCAACAAAGTCTGTATCAGCTGAAAAAGGAACTTGTTATCAAGCAAAGATGCAGAAAAAAACTTTGTGTATTTCTGAATGTGCTATTGGCAAAAAAAAAAAAAAAAAAAAAAAAACTACTGGCACTGCTAACTAGCAGTGCACTTCAGCTAAGTGTTACTTTCAATTAAAAGTTTTCTTCAACTGGAAACTATTCATATTATTAGGGCAAATATTAAAGAAATGATTAAACATATTGGACTTTTGCCATGGTAAGCTTGGCACTTCAGTCAGTTTTTAATCAGTATGATCCTGTTTGCATTTATTATGAACTGTCATGGCCTAATTGGATATTTGGGGTTGAGGTGTATCTGTTTTTTATTATTGGTTATGTTTCTCTTTAGATATGGAGGGATCGCCAGTCTTCATTTTGGGAACAGTTCTGTACAAGACTCTTGGACTCATGCTACCTTCACCAAAGTAAGAGCTGCAGATCTCCTTATGCATGTTTTCTAGAGGGAATATCATCAGGAAGTGGAAAATCCTTACTGAACTCCTGAGGATTTTAAATTTTAAATTTTGACTGGAACGCTGCTTTGCAAATCTACTCTTGATTTTAAGGCCATTATTCATTCTGCATTGTCTGTCTGGGTTAAAAATCAAATGTTTTACTTTATTTTGCCACTCACTTACCTATTTTATTTTTTTGTGCTTGTCTAGTTAATGTGTTGGTTTTACACTGTACCACCTGTGAAGCCAAAATTTCCACCTCGGTGGACAATAAAGTTATTATTCTATTCTATTCAATAGTAAGTTTATTGGAACTGGCTCTGGCTGAATTTGTGTTGTTATTAGTATTTTTAAGAATAATTTTCTTTTTAATTGATGTTCCATTTTTTTCCGCACAAATACCAGGCCTCTTTACTGCAAAATTTCTGAGGAATTAGGGGTTTTGGTGACTCTGTGTTAATAAATATCATGAGGACGGTGTATCAGCAGTTAGCATGAGGGTCCTGCTTTCAGATCTTACTGGGGTCTTTCTGCAGGGCTTTGCTTGGTGGCTCTGTCTCCTTCCACAGTACAATAATGTGGTGAACTGAAATTACCCACAGGTGTGTGTGTGTGTGTATGTGTGTGTGTTAACCCTGTGACACACTGGTAACCTGTCCAAGGTGTACCTAGCTTCTATCCCCTTGAATGCTGGGATATGCTCGAATTCCCCACTACCCTGCACAGGACAAATGGAAATTCAGGATGGATGGATAGATGGATTAATGGATGGAATGAGTTAGTTTAAAAAAAAAAAAAAANTTAAAAAAAAAAAAAAATACGTGTGCTTGGGAAGAGAAAGGAAATGGCTCAAACAAACACCTGGTTTCAGATTGCATTCAACAAGTCTCAAACACCAGTATCCATAGGACGGAGTGGTCAGTCTTCCACGAAATCAGATCCAAAGAGGAATAATATTTCCTGTATTGTAAAATAAAAACATACTAAATACTAAATATACAGTTTTACTCTTAGCTGGTGCCATTGCAGAGGGAAGATGCTAAAATATCTTCTCTCTTTTGCAATGTTGACAGTTTTCTTCTCAGTGGGAAGTGTGGAAGGATTTCAGCTTCTAATAAAGAGAATATTCTGTCAACAGTTTGCTACTTGGAGTTTTGGAGAAGGACTTTAATGCCAGATTTTACAAAGTGTAGAATGAAATGAAACATCTTGTTTAGTTCGGCTGAGACTTTGATTTGTGCTTTTTTTTTTTTAACAGCACTACTGGGTATCTCGACTCCATGTTTTCTTCAAACGTTGCATTGTTGTTTTCGCACCTAAGGGGTAGCTTTTAAAGTCCTCCTCTTACTGAGTGTGTGTGATATTTGCTTCGACATCCTGAGCTCGTGTACTGCAAGCTGCACTGCAAATACTAACTTCTTCTCCAGCATTAATTCTGAGAACTAAACGGCTAAAGTTTAGAATTTTTTGGATTGGTGGTCTGGAAATGCAAAATATATAAACTAAATTTGCTCAGAAGCTAAATATCAGGATTTTAAAACCAGCATTGCTCTGTAGATCCTAAATAAAACCTTAAGTGTTAATGTTCTTTACAGAGTGGATGATGTTTTTATGATGTTCAGCCTACATACTGTATCTATAAAATGGCTCTAATATGGATGGGGATCTATACAAGTACATGACCGCTCAAAAGTCTGTAATCACTAGTAATTTTTCACAAAGAATCAATGTTTCCAGTAATGTAAAACTAGTTTTGTTTGTCCAGAATCATTACATGAGTTATAATGATTCCAGATTCATGTAGAGAAGCTGCATGTGGTCCCAAAGGTTATTAGGAAATTCTAGATTATTCTCTGATGCTCTAGAAATTGATGCCTCATATTTATAAAGCAGAGATTAAATCTCACGGTGGATACTTTGATGAAAAATCACTAAAATAGTGTTACTGATCATTTAAAAACTCTTTTTTTCCCCAAAAATATTTGAAATAGTAAATAAAAAATTTTCAAACACATTTTGGTGTTCTGTTTTTTTCATAAAATTTAAAAAACATTTTTATTGAATAAAATAGCAAGAACTACCTAAATGGCAAGTGATTCCAAACTTTTGAGCCGTAGTGTAAATCCAGTGCGATCTCTCCGTTAGCATATTATGGAAGTTGGTAAATGAACATTTGACCCTCAATGAATTTCAAACAAAAAAGTGTAAAAGCAGCATCCAAAAATTGATAAGTTTCATATGATTGTGCATCTCTCTTTGCTGCAGGAACCACACAGTCGTGAACTCTAAGGTCATTGCTGTGACAGTGAGACCTGAGCCAAAGGCGACCGAGAATCACCTGGAAATCGAACTTGCTCACTTGGCGAATGTAAGAATCACAATCATTATTAACTGACCTCAACAATGTGAATACTGCTGTTCCTTTGCATTTTAATTCTGGAAAATAATCTCCAAAAAAGATCAAATTGTTCTTTTTAAACCCCATGGAAAGAGTTTTTGTCTGTCGTTTGAATGTTCTACAATGACCGTAGCACATATCGTGTCCCATTATTCATGGTACAATGGCAGTTAATTGGCTCGCTAATTAATTTGCCAACGCTCGGTGTCAAGAGAGTGTATTGTAGAATGCATCACAATCAGATAATTACAAGGGCAAGCCTGTGTATGATCCAGGCCTTTTTATTCAGTGTGCATGCATGTGTATGTGTGTGCGTGTGTGCATGCATGCATGTGTGTGTATGTGTGTGTGATTTTAATTTATGTGTGACCCATGAAACACATTTTCACAAGATTTATGCACAGGAACAAGTAGAATAGATTGATAATGATGACGATGATGATGATGATGATGATGATGATGATGATGATGATGATGACTGATCATCTTAATTTATTTGATAAACATGGTGTCCTTTTTGTCTTCCAGGGAACGCTGAACCCGTACTGTGCACTGTGGGACAGCGGCATCATGTAAGTGGCATGCAATTTAAAGTTTCAGCTTTTTTTTTTTTTTTAATTTAATTGCAGTCATTTTTGGGTTTCTTGCTTGAAAAATATCAGCCAGTATGCTCCCTTTACATTCTTTTTATTAAGTCATATCAAGCTAAAGGACCATACCACCCATTTTGCGTGTTTGAGCCTAATATATTCAATTTTCATACATGTAATGTTNGGACCATACCACCCATTTTGCGTGTTTGAGCCTAATATATTCAATTTTCATACATGTAATGTTACTAAAAATCATTTCCCAAAGTATACTACTGAAACGGTAAATTAAAAATTTTGTCCTACTTTCCATTCTGGTACGCTATTAAAATCAACTTGTTGATACTTGAAACATTCTTGGGATAGGTAATCCATCATCGTGAACAACTCGTATACTCAGGGTTTTTTGAAGTTACGTAATTTTAGCATTTAAGCGCAGTACAAAGCGTGGAGTGAATCTATGTCTCCACTGGGGAATATAGTCCCAAAAGAAGACCTGCGTTTATTGAAAATTTTAAATGACCATGACTTCATAAGGCTGTGTAACTATTAGCAGGAGAAACATGGATTTTTAAGGTGGGTGTATTGCTTGAATATTTGATTTTGAAAGATGAAGAGATTTTGCAAAATATCAGGAAAGCTGAAATCCTTTGGGAAATGATTGTCAGTAACATTACATGTATGAAAATTGAATATATTAGGCTCAATCATGCAAAATGGGTGGTATGGTCCTTTAATGATATGCTTTTAAGTATTAGCTGCTTGAATTATTCATTTTATGTTATAGCTCTGAAAATCAGCTTGGGTGTAACCAAGCCAGAGGAAAGAGTTTTATTTTTTTTATTTATTATAATAAATAAAGGGGAGGGCAAAGAACCTGAACAATTTAAAAGGTCTTATTAAGCCTTTGTTACTTTCTCTGATGTCTGTCGTTGGGACAATGTGCTGAACAGTATCAAAGATGCAAAAGCTGAGGTTCACACCTGTAAAACTGCATCCAAGACAACAAACACAAAGGCCCTTGAACCGCCACCAAAGCTATTTCTGATTTGTTCTTTACTTCTATTACATGTTGGAGTCAACACGTAACATTTGACTTCAGCCATTTGCATACCTGGTTAGACATACAGTGAATGAGTGTTTGGCCAGCATCCATGTTTTGCTTTCCGTGCATGTAGCAGCTCAGGAATGAAACACACCTGACAAATCAAAACAGAGGGAGGAAGGCTTAAAGGACCATATCGGCGATTGTACATGAATGAATTTTTTATTTTTATGTCATGCATGTACAGTATATGCCCAACCCACATGAGCTTACAAGACACCACTTTTTATGCATAACGGAGCCAGTATGATACAAGTTCCGCAGATACAGTGATACTGTGTTTCATCAAACAAAACAAGTGAGCAAATAAGAATTTCCTATATATTGTGGAAGCAAATCCATATCAGTATCTCACACAAGATTGTAGACATGTTAAAGAAACAAATCATCTTGTCTTCTTCTCCAGGCTGCGGAGACAAAATTAGTCAACTTAATATCTTAAAATTAAACAACCATTCCAATTTTTCATAGTCAGTCCACCAAATCTCTCTGGATTTTGGTCAAATATTTCATTAAACATTGATCCTCTTAAATCATAGTAAGTCCAGTACAAGAGAAAATATGTCTCATTCTCAGCTTCTCCTAACTCACACAAATGTGAGCCCATGTTGAGCCCAATGTATATATACAACCAGCATATATGTTATGTTACTGGCAAGCAATTTCCAAAACATAAAACCGTATTTAGTTTTCCTGTTATTTTTTTTTTTCAAATCCTCTAATCTTTGAAAGTCAAATGTTCAGAAATTAAACACCTTAAAATTCAATGTTTCACCTTCTAACACTTATGCATGATCACAGAAGGCACGCTCATTTTAATTTCTCAACAGAAGCCATCTTCTCCTGGGACTATATTCTCTGGCAGAGGCATACATCTTCTGTGCAGTTCCGTGTTGGAATAAAGTTAAATAAAGTTACTCCAACAAAACAAAATCTAATAGATATCATGTTGCTGTGATGGATTACATATCTCCATCGAGTTTCAAGTTTTGACAAGTTGATTTTAATAGCATACTGGAATGAACTGAAACCAATGACAGTCTGGAAGGTAGTTTAAAAAAAATCTAAAATTTACTGTTAAAATAGTATATTTTGGGAAATGGTTGCCATTAACATAACATGTATGCAGTTTATGTCTTGAGCTCCGGTATGGTCCTTTAAAGACACCTCTTTCACTGTTTTCACTCAGTGTGCACAGCATTGCCACAGCAAGGTAGAGCAGAATTGGATCCGTATGTCTGTTATTTTTTTTTGTTTGTTTGTTTGTTTGTTTGCACTTTAAAGCATTGAATAGTTTTCAAAAAATGAAATGAAATTAAAAACATAAATGTGTACAGTATGGCCCAAACAAAATGTTTTGAAGATAATGAGTTTATAATGTTTATGTTGTGTTTTTTATCTTTCTGAGACTGTCAAATGCGTTGAACTCACTCTGCCATTTTTGAGAATTTTATTGAGATCTTAATATGACACATTTACCAAGCTGCTTTTGAATCTGTGATTTAGTTAGCAGTTATATTTTTTCTCTGTAATGTTTGTTATTTTATACAATTACATAGTAGCAATACAGGTCAGCAGTATTATGTAGAATATCTAATTACTAATTAGCAATTCTGTCAGCTGGAATAAACATCTAACATAAACATTTCTACAGGTGAGTCATCATGAGGAAACACAGTTATAGAGATGTCAGATGCCTGAACTTATGAACATACTACAACAGAAATTCAACTTAATAAGCATCATAAAGAACTTATTGGATTGCATCAAAGTGGAAAGTGTTCTATAATTTTATCCACGCCTTCATTTCCACATTTATTACATGTTTTAATGAAGCTTTTATATTTGTTGCTGGTTATGATGTACTTGTCCTTCTCACCTATTTTCACAGTAGAATTATTTTCATACATGTATAATTAACATTTGACATAAATGTTCTTTACACACTGACTTGTAAAATCAAACTAACTGAAGAAAGAGTTTTTTTTTTTTTTTTTTTTTTTTTTTTTNTTTTTTTTTTTTTTTTTTTTTTAAAGTAAAGGTGCAGGTGGGATGGAGGTTTTAAATGCTCATCTTACTAATATTCAAGAAACAGAACTAATAGCGCAGCACACTGCAATACATCATGCTGTGACAGCCCCAGATTCTAAAATAATTATTTTTGCACTTGGTGTGCACTCATGTATGTACAGTAACGGTAAAGCTGGATAAGCAACTACCGGAAACATGTTTGATTTTAGTTTTAATTTGGAACCTCGCAGCAGCTGCAGATGCAACATCTTTTTTTTTTCTTTCCTTTTTTTTACTTTGAAATAGCATGTAAATCGTGCGTGCTCTGTCCTCTGTCATGGTATTTGAGGGCAGCTGCTCTATTTTTGAACAGTAAAGATACAACTGGGGCAATTCTGCTGTTTTCTCTCCCTCTGACTTTCACAAACCGTGTGCTTTAATATTAATGATTTTTATTCTGATCTATGCTAAGTCGTTTTACCACGGAATGATTACTATGTTCATCTGAAACAGTTGGCTAGTGCTATTATACAATAGCAGCCACTCTGAGGACTCGTTGAGTGGGGTAATACACCATCTGTCAGCCATGTTAGTTCAAACCAAATGTGGATGCTCAGTGTAACAATTTGCAGAATATAGATGTTGTTCACAGCGGAGAGCTTTGTCCTCTGCATGGCTGGTCATAGTTTGGTCCAAATGTGGTGTAAAGCAAGACAGCAGCAACATATGAATCTTTGCTGCAAACATGAAGCATGTTCTTATGTGAGAGAGTATCTGTAAGCAACTGGAGCTGCAATAACCATGTTAATATAAGAATAAAATGGTCTAAAGTCATTTTCCAGTTCCAATTTTTAGTAAATTTGGCTTGAATTTGCCACAGTAAATGCTGCACTGTACTGTCTTCTCCTGGGACTATATAACCTGGCAGAGACATGCATAGTCTTCCATGCAGCTCCATGTTAGATCAGTTAGATAAAGTGGCTTTGACAAAAATAAATGAATAAATAAATAAAACTTAAAAAAAAAAAACAAAAAAAAAAACGATAATGTTCTTTGGATTATGTAGCTCATTCTACTTTAATAGCATTTTGGAATGAACTGAAACCAATGGCAGTCTGGAAGGTAGAAACAAATCTAAAATGTACTGCTAAAGTAATATATTTGGGGAAATGGTTGTCAGTAACATAACGTGTATGTGGATGGTATATATTGGGCTCAGACATGCACAGTCGCTGGTATGGTCCTTTAAGCACTGAAACAAAAATTGTCTTGACAACGTAATTGCTTCACAAGCTTCTTCAGTTAATTATTGGCAAATATAACAACCAAAATCAATCACGTATCAGTGTTAATGTTGGTATCAAGTAACCCAGAGGCCTGGATGGCTTTTTATGACACAGTTTGTTTTGACCAGTTTGGAACCCAGAACACTGCAGCACAACTTCCACAGTTTGCTGCGTTTGCTTAAATGTTAACAACAATGAATAAACAAAAAATAATAGGAAAACTTTACTCACACTGGAATGCAGCTCATCAATTGAAAACTCAAACATCTGAGTACCCAGAGAGCCAGTATCTTTTTGAAATATTCTTCATGTCAGCAGCTCCTCAGCATCAAGTGTAAATAGCTCAGATGCAAACATACACTTTTATTATACTGCTTTCAAATGTTAATATTTTCAGCTATAAGCAAGTCTGGATTTACCAATATCTCACCATTGCACTGAGGGGAAAATATGAAAGACACAGTAGTGATGATTTCCCTGTGGTATTTAATAAATAAATATTTAGGCGGGATTTAATCTACCAAGAACTCCCCTCAAGACTGGTTTCTGCTATAAAATGACAGAAGTCATCTACTGCTAAGACGGTGCCTAAACCATAATACAGGTTTTGTGTTTTATGGGGCTTTTTTTATGATGTGGATGGTAACTGAAACTGTTAAAATATTAATATATTTACTTGTTTTAATTACAAAGAAGACAAACAAATTAAACTGGGTTGTTAGTAGAAATTTTACACTAAATAAAAACATTTAGTTTTTTGGTTTTTTTTTTTTTTTTNGTTTTTTTTTTTTTTTTCATCTCAACTGTTGGAGTTACTTGATATTTAGCTGTTTCAGAATTTTGTGCAAAAAATGGTGGGAAAAAGTAATCAAAGTATAAAATGAACTAATTCTACTGCTCGTACATTTGTTATTTCAGCTGAAGAGGTTACAACAGTGCTTGTTTATTAAATTTGTAGACAAACAAATAAATAAATAAATAAATAACCAAACAAACAAATAAATAAATAAATAAATAAATAAATAACCAAACAAACAAATAAATAAATAAATAAAACAAAATAAAATAAAAAATTATAGACAGATAGGTTTTGGTAAAGGAAGAGCTGATAGCTTTTGAGGCAGATCCAGATTGGTATACAGATTCAGATTTTTTTTTTTTCTTTTAAACTTTCTTTAACATTGGAAGGACATTTGACAATATTTTTTTTTGCTATTTCTTGAAAACAAAGACGCCGAATATATCTATATATATAGATCTATATCTATCTATATATATTTTTTTTTTAATCCAGGCAGGTNCCGAATATATCTATATATATAGATCTATATCTATCTATATATATTTTTTTTTTAATCCAGGCAGGTATCCTATGACAGACTATCAACAGGTGCAGTTTAGGACAGATCCATATACTGATCCGGATTTTAGGGATTAAAATAAATGGTTGGACAGGGTTGCTGTACATTAAAGGACCATACTGGCCATTTTGCAAGTTTGAGCCTAATATAATCAGTTTTCATACACGTAACGTTACTCACGATCATTTCCCAACGCATTCTACTGGAATGGTGAATTAAAAAAATGTTTTTCCTACCTTCCAGACCACCATTGGTTTCAGCTCATTCTGGTACACTATTAAAATCAACTTGTTGATACTTGAAACTTTCTTGGGATAGGTAATCTATCATCGCGAGCAACACGTGTATTCAGGTTTTTTAGAAGTTACGTTTAAGTGCAATAAAAAGCATGGAGTGAATTTATGTCTCCACTGGGGAATATAGTCCCAAAAGAAGAGCTGCGTTTATCGAAAAATTTAAACAACCGTGACTTCATAAGGCTGTGTAACTATTAGCAGGCAAAACATCAGTTTTTAAGGTGGATGTATCACTTGAATATTTGATTTTGAAAGATTAAGAGATTTTGCAAGATATCAGGAAAGCTGAAATATGGTTTTATCCTTTGGGAAATGATTGTCAGTAATGTAATATGTATGAAAATTAAGTTTATTAGGCTCAAACATGCAAAATGGCTGGTATGGTCCTTTAACAAATAAGGCCAGAAACAACCTCTGCAACTACCAACAATGTATAGCAAACATGATGCTGATTCAGCATTAAAAATACTGTAGTTTTGACATATTACTAACAGTTATGGATGTAGATGAGAAAAATAATGATGTCCACAATATCACTTTACAATCAGCTGGCATAAAAAAACTTTTTACACATCTGATTTTAAGATAATGATAGTCAAAGTTTGGATTTATACTGGCAAGAAAAGGGAAATAGAGAATTTGTGGGCCTTGATGGAGTTATGAGCTCCAGAATCCTTATTAAAGGACTACAGGAAAAGCACATATGTACATTGTTGCCATTTAATAGGAAATTCTTGGTGGACCCAACTATATCCAACAAAGACCTACAGAGGTAAAAATTTTAATAATGGAAGATAAACTTTATCAGTCAAAGCTCCTGGAACAAACAGCTGCAACAGCCAATTAAAGCTGGACCAACATGATGCAAAACACACAGTACAAATGGTCCTAACAATTAGTACATTTTTTTCTTTATTAGATTAATTTTGTTTGCCCAAATCTTTTGGTTTCCTTTCTAGAGCGCTTTGAAGATAATGAGTTAAACTTATACTACTACTATTATAACTTATCATAAGATTAAACTGCACTTCCTGTTAGAAACTGCACATAGCAGCCTGTAAGATCTTTGCTAAACACGTATGATACATGTCATTATTATACTGGAAAATGACAACTTGCTTCATTTTGTAATCACATGGTTTCTGCTTGAGCGACATCAAATATTTTACTCAATAATTTCAGAACATAAAAGGAATTTGCAGGTTTTATGATAATTGCAAAATAAATAACCTGCGATAGATTATAGCATAAGCGAAACAAAACACAAAACCAAGCAGTTCTTTGTTTTAGTTTACTATATAATTTATTGTTTTATATTCTATAGTTAAAAAATGTTTTACTTGTTTATTGTGAATAATTTTACAAGGAAATAAACTATCATAAAAGATGCGGTAGAATGGTTTGATAGTGAGCTGGTAGGTACATGGAAATTGATGGCACCATCATAGTTAATGTGAAGCCTGGGTAACACAGGAGTAATAGAACGCGTGCTAGGTGACAGTAATTTAGCAGTTTCTAATGGGATTATTAAATATTTTTATATCTTGGACAATCAAACAAGTTCAAGTTAAAGTTTATTTATATAGCCCAATATCACAATGTCTCTATGGGCTTCACAGTCCAAAACCAACACATAGCAGGAGCAGCGCATAACATACACAATGATAATGTTAAAGCACCATGAAGTAGGTTAAAACAAAGTATAATCATACTTTACAGTGGAAAGATTCCACTCAACTAAAACAAAATACAAAAAAAAAAAAAATAATTATTTAGACTTAAAAGAGTCAAGTGAGTTCAGTTGTCTTATCTCAACAGGCAAGCTGTTTTAGGGTTAGTGTTAGGGTTAGTGTGTCACAACATGACACAATCCCAGCTTCAGATCATTCTTCTGATAGTAACTGTGAGAGATCCAATCCATTCTCTCCCAATTTCATGAGAAGCTTTACATTCAGTGTCAGACTAGAACATATACCAAGTGTCATAAAAGAAAATAATAATAATATCGCAAATAAATAAACTATCAACAGGTTTGTGTCTTGAACATAGTCACATAATGTATTGATGGTCTTCATTCTTCTGTAAAAAGTTGAGGAGCAGAGTTATTAAAAACCTCTTCGTTTTTGCATTGAATGTAACCAAATGATAGGGAAGAGAATTATATTTTAAAATGAAAGTAATGAGAGAGATAAACATCATACATTTTTAAAGGAGAATGGGAATTCCACTTCCTGTAAGTATTATTTTGTTTATAAAGAAAAAGAATGCTGAGTTGGACATGGAGATATTACAGGAGATATTTGACAGAGCAGGAATCTGATCCACAATAGTAGGAAATAGTGATACGGTCCGATATGCTGATCAAACCATATCACTGTCCATAGGTTACTTTAAAATGGTTTTCATTTTACAAATTACTAAATACATAGATGATAAAAAACAAGATCACATCACAGGTCTGTCCACAAATGCAACGCCTTTGTGTAATTTGGGTTTTCTATGTAGAAATAAGAGAATTTAATCAATCAGCCAATCAGTGAACCTTTATTGTCCTAATTGGGTAATTTCATGTGTACAGCAGCTAAATAACACAGAATAACAGTTGACATCACATAATACAGTAATAGACAAAATAATTAAAACTGTTACTAATGCAGTGTGTTTGTACGACGGTGTATTAGGGTCACATAAGACGAAAAAAAAAAACAAGTGATATTATTTCGAGTTTTAAAACTCGAAAATTTGCCAGTTTTAAAAGTCCTATGCTTATGATAATTTGATGATTTTGAACTAAAAACACAAGTACTTCTTTATTGCTAAATCCAATGGAAAAGTATAATTTAATATGGTCATGTACTGCAGACATAGTCACAAGGTGAGGTGGTTTGATTCCGGTTGTCATTATTTTCCCCTTTTTTTCATTATTGAACTAAATTAAATTATTATTTTTAAAAAATTTAAGAAATGATTATTCATCATTAAAAATAATTGTCTTTTTTTTTTTTTAAACACACNGTACATGACCTTATTAAATTATACTTTTCCATCGGATTTAGCAATAAAGAAATACTTGTGCTTTTAATGCAAAATGCAAATTGAATTATCATAAGCATATGGATCATCGAATTATCATAAGCATACAGACTTTTAAAACTGGCAAATTTTCAAATTTTAAAACTTGCAAATTTGAGTACCGTTAAGTACCTTTTTGCATTACTTATAATTCTATCGCAACTACTCTGTGGCTTCTTTCTTTCTTTGATGTCCGGGTCGAGCTCCTTTTTTTCATGTCATAGATTGTTCTGGAGCCACTTTGAGATGTTTCCTATATAAAAAGAGCTCAGCTCCCTGACGCTGATGGCGTGGGCGATGTTTACAGTAATTGTAACCTTTGCTCCAGCAGAGATTGATGGACTGATGAGGATGCTAACTGTACATTAGCTGTGACAGTGGGAGGGATTACTGTGTTCAAGTGTGTGTTGGGGTGTATCGACTGTATAGCCAGAGGTAGTGCTAAAGGACATACTGTAGTTTTAACAGTGTCTTTTTGCTACAACAACTCATCAGTGCTGCATTCACTTGCTGTCATGTTTCTCCCGAAATTGGGAACATTGTACATTTGCATTTGCATCTGACTGCAAGTGGAAATTTGTGTTGAAGTTATGAAAAACTGGATCAGCAGATGTCTCACTCCAGTTTTAGGCACGTTGAAGACCTACTAAAGGGAACGATAGTAGGTATAATGGACCTATTAGACAGTTATCAGGCCTTTGACTCCATCTCTTTATATGCACCTGCAGAGCCGCAGTTTCATTCATCACCCTCATTTACTTTGCTTACAAATCCAAATGACAAGCTCCCTTAACTTGCTTCGCTGCTTTTCTTCTCCTACTGAGGACAAATAAGTTTAACTGCTAAACTATATGCTGCTATTTTGCTTTTCAACAGTTCACAGATTTATGTTATCAAGAGATCCAAGATAGGGTGGAATAATTTCTCAGAATTACTTCCAAACCATGTCAATGTGTGTCAGTCCTCCAACACTTCAGAAAATTGCCTGAGGTGGATTGCTGCAGGGATTCTCCAAGCCGTCGTCAGGTTTAGCTAATCTGATGTGGACATGAAGGAAATTTGAAAAGGTTTTTGGGTTGCTAACCTCCCATTCTAGGGAAATATAGTGTAAAACGCATGGAGCTGGCCAGCAGCATTATATTTTCTTTTTAAAGGACCATAACGGCCATTTTGCATGTTTGAGCGTAATATATTCAATTTTCATACATGTTATGTTACTGACAATCATTTCCCAAAGGATAAAACTGTATTTCAGCTTTCCTGATATTTTGCAAAATCTCTTAATCTTTCAAAATCAAATATTCAAGTGATACACTCACCTTAAAAATCGATGTTTCGCTGCTAATAGTTACACAACCTTATGAAGTCATGCTCATTGAAATTTTTTGATAAACGCAGGTATTGTTTTGGGACTATATTCCCCAGTGGAGACATTCATTCACTCCATGCTTTTTATTGCATTTAAACGCTAAAATTATGTAACCTCGAAAAAAAAACAAACCTGAATACACGTCTTGTTTGTGATGATGTTACCTATCCCAAGAACGTTTCAAGTATCAACGAGTTGATTTTAATAGCATATCAGAATTGAAACCAATGGCAGTCTGGAAGGTAGGAAAAACATTTTTTTTAAATTCACCATTCCAGTAATATGCTTTGGGAAATGATCGTCAGTAATGTTACGTGTATGAAAATTGAATATATTAGGCTCAAACATGCAAAATGGATGGTATGGTCCTTTAAAAAGTATGAGGAAAAACTGCAGCTTACTTTAGTCATTCAGTCTTACAGTGTGTTGAACTAGCTGGACAGTCTTATGGTCGTGGTTACAGAGATGCTATGCTTGAATCACGCATTCAGGGAATGCCTCAAAAAAGTTATATGTTTGATAATAAGATCTCTGAGGATATAATGGATCTATCAAAGTTCAGCAAGGAAGAGAACCCAAGAAACTGTCTCCATTTGGACTAAAACTGTATGGACTGTACATGTGACGGTAGCATGTACGACATGCAGGATTAGCTGATGTCGCTTATCTTCCGCCATTACAAAAATGTCTACATTTAGAAAGCGACATCAATTCTGTCACACATTTCAACTCTGGGCATCCAGTTTTGATATGAGGTTGTCAATATATCATTGCACGGATGGGAGATGGTCAGATGAATGGCACATCTTCAGTCTCACTGCGGTTGACACGAACACTGCCACTTTCTCTTGGGGGGACATTTTAAAATCTGGGGCCACCGTGTCCCAATAAGGTCAGACAACACATCAAAAGTGGGTTACATAAATTCCCACTGAGGGATGTACTTCTGTCAGCCTCTCAAACAAATCAAAAGTTTGAAACAGATCTGCCGCTGAGAGCTGATGCTCGCCGGGGGACGGCCAGCTTCAAACGAGCAGAATTCTTCACCACTGTTGTGGTGCTTTTGGCTACCATTTTGTCCATCGGCAACATGGTATTTGACTGTGATTGGTTTATTTATCAATTTATGAAATATGTTATATGTTTTTGATTAAAATCCCTCTATGTAAGGTGTTCTGATAGGATCTTTATCCATGATTCAGGATCTTTAATGCCTTCAGACAGCAGCTGTTATATATTACCTTTTGCTTTTTTAACAGCTAGACTGTAGAGTCAGTCTTAATGTAGTTTAATGAATTCATCACTTCTTATTATGATCTTAACAATCAAGCCCTTTATATTCCACGTGGTTGAATTAGTGGATTGATTGAGGCTAGCTGAGCTGTTGGAGGTTTTATATCTGAGTCTGAGGGAGACATATTAAAAATGAAGGCAGGATTTCAGCAACATCAATTTACACAAAATATTCACCCAAACCCCCAATTACAGAGAGAAGAGATGAGGAGGGAGCAGAGAGAGAGAAGGGTCTTTCATTCGTTGCATTGACCAACACTGATTAGTCCAAGTGAGGGAATTTGCAACGAGCTCCCAAGTCCCTTCCAGGAATAATAAATATTGCTGCCATATTGATCAAACGACAAAAAGAGGATTGCCTCACACAGCAGCAGAAGCCACTTGGCGCGATTGCGCAACAGCAGCATGATGCCGTATCGGCTATTAATGTGAATCTAGTTGTATCGTTGTCATGGAATGAGCGGGACACTGTGGGACGCTGTAAATGACAAATGAAGGTAACAACAGGTGTGCGCTGGAGCGTGTGTGTGAGGAAATTTGAAATATAGTGTGTGTATGTAACAAATTGTGCTCTCACATATCCGATTTTTGTATCAAATAAGATTCCATACTGGATCAATCAGGGGATGCTTTTTTTTTTTTTTTAGAAGAAAAAAAAAAGAAAAAAAAATCAGCCTTGAAAGGAAAAGAAACGATAACACGGGCACTGAGAGGAAAAAAAAGAAATAGAATCGAGATTCTAGTCGTGCAGTGAGAAATACAGGTAAATATGAAATGGATTCTTCTTTATGAGCATGATGGGGGGGAGGGGGNCTCACGCCAGCAGAGAGGAACAGAGTATCAATCTGATGCTGTCCACCGTTTCAGGGAGTAAAAATCCCCCTAAGGAAGCGTCCAAAAGCTGCTAATTAAAACGGTTGAAGGGGAAGAAAAAAAAAAGAAAAAAAAATCAGCCTTGAAAGGAAAAGAAACGATAACACGGGCACTGAGAGGAAAAAAAAGAAATAGAATCGAGATTCTAGTCGTGCAGTGAGAAATACAGGTAAATATGAAATGGATTCTTCTTTATGAGCATGATGGGGGGGAGGGGGGATTGGCGGTATTTTGGTAGCAATTGTTGCTGTTTGTCTGCGTATTGAATTAATCAGCACCGGGCGGCTTGGACAGCTCCGGTCCTCCCCCTCCTCCGCGTCTCCCTGCTCCTCCGCTCAGGCTNACCGGGCGGCTTGGACAGCTCCGGTCCTCCCCCTCCTCCGCGTCTCCCTGCTCCTCCGCTCAGGCTGGATGCCGCTTCCAGCCTCACCGGCCGCGTCGATGCGTCCGTTCCCGTTAAAAATAATAATTAAAAAAAAAATAATAATAGACATATATACAGCAATCTATAGGGTTATAGAGTTCTCCATCCAAATAAATAAATAATTCGAGCGATCCGACGTCGATAAGTCCCGCGAAGTCGCGTCACAGCTGGAATTAAAACATCTGATTGCTTTTTTTTTTTTTTTTTTNTTTTTTTTTTTTTTTTTTCCTGCCTTTTTCTTCTCCTTGCAGGAACGATTCATGGGGAGCCTGGTCCGCAAAAGGATGTAAAACGGTGCTCACAGATGCATCCCATACAAAATGCTTATGTGATCGTGTGTCTACCTTCGCCATTTTGGCTCAGCAACCAAGAGAAATAGTAAGTAGGCTATTGATTTGTTATTCACTTGGATGCTGTGGGGCTGATGTGATGAGAAATACTGCCTCTCTGCAGGTTAGGTTGCAAACCAAATCCTGGTAATAACGTTAAACAAATAGTAATTCTGTAGCAAGGGGTTATTTGTAGTTTCCACACAGGTTTAGATAACTGCGTGCGCGTGCACACGGGAGGGCGTGTGCATGCTGATGCATGTGTGTCTGTGTCTCTTCTCACTAATCAAATGCAAAGACCGAAAATAAAAGCTGCAGTGTTGATGTTTCCTGTTTGTTTTTGCTAACATTTGCAGAAAGTCAGGGGGGAAATGAATAGTTTTCTGTACTGAAGCAGGTCTTGAGAACATGTGTGGAAATGTCAATCAGAAGGTCTGAGGTGTTAAAGTAATTAACACAAAGAACACACACACACATACACACACTGTGGCCTTGTTGCATCAGCACACATTAAGAATCCAGAAAGAAAGAACAACCTGCTTCACTGTCAGGCCTGCATCATTCATCAGCAACACTCATGATGGCTAAATGCTAATATGGTAGTTTTGTAATTCCATGCTACTATATCTTAAAGGTAGCTCCAAAATGCAGGCTGCAGCTGTCTCAAACGGTTTCAGATTTCATTGAAGAAGCAGATGAAGACACATTTTGTTGATTCTGAGTCTAGGTTACATATATCTCCGTTATTTTCTGCAGGAGTAGACGGAAAGTTTTGGCATCTTCTCGATCTAGCCAACCTTCAAGTCCACGCAGCTTCAAACATTACAGTATATATCAAAAAAAAAAAAAAAAANAAAAAAAAAAAAAAAAAAGCCCTGTGGAGTTTCAGATATTCAGATTGGCAGCGTTTGCTTTAATCTGCTTCCTCTCTGGAAAACAAGAAAGATTTACTGTTCTGCATGAACCCCATCCAGCCTCCTGCTGAGTGGTTTGTCTTCCTCTGTCTCCTCCACAGACCATGGAGTACTCAGGGGTCCCATCTGTGACATTGATAGTTGGCTGTGGTCTATCCTGCCTCGCCTTGATCACATTGACAGTAATTTATGCTGTCCTGTGGAGGTATCAACACTTTTACCATATATATGATGCTAATAATTTCACTCATTAAGTTGCATTTTAAGCATGCTACATTCTATTTGCAAAACTGGGACAGAATTATGACATTTCACCAACTCAGTTTCTTTCAATATTCCTCTTATTTTTATTTATTTATTTTTTTAGATATATTCGATCAGAAAGGTCTATCATCCTCCTCAACTTCTGCCTGTCCATTATCTGCTCAAACATATTGATCCTTGTTGGACAAACACAGACCCACAATGTGGTAAGTGTCACTTATTAATTGTTTGTTCTGGATATTTTAGTTAAGTAGCATTCCACTGGTGGGTCAACGAGTTCCTCATTGCTGCATTCAAGTTTGAATAGAGTGTAATTCATCTAATACGCTTCTAAACACAATTTTGGATTATTGGTATTGATTGGGCATTGACCACTTTGAGCATTTATTTTGATGTTTTTTGGTTTGAAGACCAGTTTATGTGTTTCAACAGCAGTATGGTATGCATTATAGCAGGTTGCTCCTCATGATTTATCATATTTGTATCATATTCAGCAGTTCTAGCTTATATGCTGTTACTTTCCAAAGGTTGTGAATTGAAGGAGTATTTTTTATTCTTCAGTCCACCATGATCTAATCTAAGAGACAAAGTGGTTTTTATGCCACAGGTTTATTGCCAGATGTTGGCTCTGTCACTGAGATTTAAAAAAAAAAAAACACACATTCTTATGGCCTTGCAAACAAATTACTCTTTTTCTGTTTGGTGCTTCGCTGATGAGCCTCACATATTTTATCCAAATGGAGAATAAAGAGTTTCTAGCACATCACTAAGATGAACATCTACTTTAGTTTGGCTCAGAACCATTAGTCTTCATACAGGTGTGCCATTCTCCTCTGGTAAACTTAAGTCAGATCCATTCTGTTGGCACTGACACAGTGACAATATTGAAATACAAATATAAGAGAAAGAGGCCATAAAGGAAACTAAAAAAAAAAAAAAAAAAAAAAAAGACGGTCAGATCACTTTGAGATGAAATACTCATGCTTCTTTTATCGCCGCACTTTCAGTGAATGTCAGTGAATCATTAATGAGCCAACATTGGCTGTTTGGGAGATTTTACCTTATAGGGTAGCGTGTAGGAGTAGAAACAAAGTATGATGAACGTAGGGAGGCGTGATGAACAGGTCAACCACAGATGAATGGAATTATTGTGATGCCTTTCCTGAAAGGATCCCATAATGGTGACAATAAAAATAAGTTTAAAGTTGCTCTGGAGGATAAAAGCAGGTCTGGTACGTTGATTTTTCTCTTCGGTGTTCATTGCTGAAATGACTCGAATCAGTTTATTGACGGATATGAAGTCGTTTTGGTTTTGATCTCAATGAGAAATGAAGTTCAGGTCAAGTCAGCAGGTTCCAAATGGTTTCCAATAAAAAAAATGTAGCATTACCCTCATCCAGCTTTACAACTAGCCGCTGAGCAAGTGGCTAATGTAAAAGACTGTTTGGCAAGATTGTTGGGTAGTTGGAGTTTACAAGCTGCCCACACCGGTGTCTTTGTCAGCCAGCTGGCAGCAACTCAGAATGACACATTGGCCAGTTACACACACATTTTATTTAATACCTATACTCCCAATATAGCTTTACCTTTTGTAGAGATCACACAATGTTCCATTTATTCCCATATTGTTACTGTTTCCCTTCATTAGTGGAATTCTGTATAGGTTTTCTGCTAATTATCAAGCTACTATTTAAGTCGTGGAATATGAGTATGATGCAGGAGTCACGTGTAAAAAATACTATATATGTTCTAAAATAGTGATAAAAATATGTCTGTGAGGTTTTTGCATCTTTAGAAATGCATTTGTTGTTGCTGTGCAGCATGGGTGTGTTTATAGACATGATTTATGCTGGGAAAAAAGGGATTAGCAGCATTTGGGGATGACTTTGTCTCAGATCCTACTTATATGCATCCCATACAATATGGGGAAACCAAAAACCCTGAACTTCTTTTACCATGTAGGCTAATATTACCACATCCCATGTTTTTCATTTATTTATTTATTTATTTATTTATTTATTTTTGGGGTTTTTTGTTTCCTTTGTCTGGTTTCTGATGAATGCTTTATACATTTTGACTGAATCTCTTGTGAAACACCAGCATTTACGCATGATATGTCCTTTCTATCTTAACCAATGTGGTGCACAATGCTAACAGCACTAAGCCCAAAACTATGATTGCACAAAACCTGAGGGCAGTCTTACAGCTGAGCTGATCTTGTCAGTTTTGTCAGGTTTAATCAAGCCGCCAGTCATCTCCTGGACCATCACTTAACATGGAATATTCAACTCACTCCTAATAAGATATCTGTCTGTGGAATCTGCAAAGAGATTAGCTGGTTTTTAGAAAATCCACTCACATACTGAAGATGTCCTTTCAAAGCGACTTGATCAATCATCTACCTGAGCAGCTCGAGTTAAAGTGCCAAATTAAAGAAGCCACCTTGAGTGATTTATTTATAATAGTGCAATAGTGTTACGTATTCAGTCACTTCTGTGGTGCATTTTATGGAATTTTTCAATTAGAAATGGATTTTTGTGAAAGTTGGAGAAGGGAGAAGGGAGAGTTGGAGAAGGTTTTCGTAGAGCTATACCAGATATTGTTGAGATATTTGCTTCTTCTTGTCCTGGGGGATAATGGGGTTATGCTAAAGCCCTTTACAACCCCTTATAAAATGTGTTGTTGCAGGTCCAGTCAAGTTAGTCACCTGTATTTGTCTTGCACGTGTCCTGCTGTGGCTAAAATTTGCAGAGCGATGGATTTGTTATTAGCTTTCCTTTGTTCAGTCTTTATATGCTGTCGGTTTAATATTTGAGAAATATTTGCAGACTGTTTGAGTGGTGGGCCAGGGACAGAAGGAAACATGTCCCCTGCGTGGGTTTAATTACAATGCCGCCTGACTCTGCCTCAATTGTTTCCCCTCTGTCTCTCATAAGGAGTGCATATAATTGGCTCCTCTGTTTGTGGATTCAGAGTTGCTCATCATCTAATGGAAATGATCTCTTTTGTTGTTGGAGGTGTCCTTCGGGAGCAGGAAGTCAGTGAGTCACCTCTGCATGTCTGTGCATTTCTTTTGTCCTCCGTCTTTGTTCGTCTTGGTTTGTGGCAAGAAGACAAACAAGAGAGGCAGACATGGTTCTAGGCTGCCAGGTGAGGAAGAGCTAGTCTAAGGAGCCGGTTGGTTTAGAGTTAAGAGATTATATCCAGGTGAGATTTTTAGCTTGTAATGAGGGGGAAATGCATTATACATTAGCTGGAGGTCAGATTCCTGAGGGTCTATGTCCATGTAACTTTGTCAAGATCACCAGGAAATGATCAGGTTTTATGAAATGAAAAAAAAAAACTAGCTCTTCACATATAATAAAGTCACATCTGCTGTTGTTTTTGCCAAGGACAGGAGCATCATTAACAGACGTAATATACCTTCTTGAGACAACTTCTGAAATGAGAGCAGTTCAGCGCCCAAATTCCGAAACGATTGTTTGTTTAAACGCTGTATGTCCCGTCTCAGCACAGATGGGTTATCAAAGCTGGTAACTGTCATCAGAAATTCACAGCTTTACAATTATAAAATTGGGCTAAGAAGTCTGTCTTTGGCCTTGTGTCACATTGTACCACAACAGAATATATAAAAGCCGTGTCATTAATATACTCTGCACCTCTGAGTATTTCCACTTAAGGTGACGACCCAGTAAATACAACAGAGAAATCAGACAAAAGTGCATTGTGTTAATGTCGGAGAACATTTCTCAAAGTGTTGCTCAGTCTGATGAAAATCATTTTTTGTATATTTGTCTTGTTCGCACACATATTGAAAACAGACTCGCACAAGGTCATGCGTGTACCGTATAGAACGCATGCTGGAACTGCAGTCTGCACATAGGAAGGATGGTGTATTTTTAGAACACGAAGGCTCGACCTTCCTTACAGTGAGGTGCAGAAAAGAGGGATTTGATTTATCCTTGTGTTTCAGTCAAAAGGTTAAACTAATGTGACTGGAGAACAATTTAAATCGAAAATGGCTGTATCAACACAAAGTTCACTTCTAAGTGCTTGGCGACACCTAAAAACAATTGGATTCTGTGTTCTTTCATTTGTTCATCGGTTTGTTCACGCATAATGCTTTTTGTGATAAGCATAGGGTAAGCACTTTTTTGGGCTATATGGATCCTTAAGAGTCCTGCACATTGAAATACAATGTGTATGCAAACCAAACCAGGCAGATGTAGAAACAGAAGTTGCATAAGTGTAGCGAGCTGTGGGCAGGTGTGTGTGTATGTGTGTGAGGTACATCCATAAAAACTGGACGTAGCCTGTGATTTTCTAACTGCAGTGGCCAAAGCCAAATACATTATGTTCAGCATTTCTCTTCCGATCAACAACACATTGCCACCAGCGTTTTGTTGTTTGGAGTTTTTTTAAGTCACTAGAGGGTTCATTCCACTCCACTTGCGCACACACCCACCCTTCCACCCGAGCATCTATAAAGCACTAGCACCATCATCGCTTGATTCAAAAAAGAGGGCGCTTCAATCAAAATAACAAGCAGTTACAGCCTCCTCTTCCTCCCACGCTGATTCAGGATTGCTGGCAAGTTCTAAGGTCTCGCTCAGCGTCCTTCACTTCATTCTGAAAGAGGATGTGTCATACAGATTTCTGTAGTCTTGTTTTCATTTAGGGGTCCATTTTCAAACTTTTGTAATGTTTTATAGCATATTCTACTCTCTCTCGTTGCAGCACTTCTGTGCATACTGAGTGAAAAGAGGCTGATTTTGGGTACTGTCTCTGTAAAGCCCAAACTCCTGAAAAGCCCACTTTGTTCTGATTGGCCTGCATCTGTCCTGAGCTGGCAACAGCCCTTACCTCTGAACACCGATGCTGTCCAAATTCTCACTCACCATTAGCCTTGGACTTTGTGGGTGGGACCAAAGTGTGACATGTTGAGATAAACATGTTACAAGACTGTGTGAAAACTAATCAAAAAAAAAAAAAAAGNAAAAAAAAAAAAAAAAGCCTTTAGCACTTTGGCTTTGGCTCACCCAATGTATTTGAGAGTTCAATTGAAAAGACAAAGTCCATTTTCAGAGATTTTTTAAAGTCGTATTTTTTATTGTGCATTCCAGGTAATCAATCCATCCATTACATTTATTTTGTTAATTTGTTTAGATCTTTTTTTTTTATTATTTTAACCCAACATTGGTTTTATTGATTTAACCAGGACAGCACAATTTGAAAAAATCACGATTTTTACAGTTTTTTTTTTTTTTTTTTTTACCACCATCTCTCTAATATATTTCAAATTATTAATCATAAAAATATGGTGAAAGAACAACAAGTATAACACGTCCTCTTTAAAAATTGCACCCTCCATTTGGCAGGTATGGTGTGATTACTGCGCTTGTAACATTTAATACTGAAAGTGTAAAATGTTCATATGCAACCAATAAATGAATCAATAAGTGCTGTAAATAGCTAAATTGATAATTAAAGATGCCTGGAGCAATGAAGGAAAATGTAGCTGCCAGGTCAATGCTAAATTAATCCAATTGTGACTCCTTAATTCTTAATGCTAAGACATTACACTTAGCCAACTATAAGTGAAGCTGAATCCCTGTTTGGTTGACTTCAGCCATGTGTCACTAGTCCGCTGGCCCTCATTTCACTATGGAGCAGCAATTACACTCTGAGGTCTTAATATTTGAGAGGCTTTAAGGCTTAGCACTGACGTCTAAGCTTAGCCAGCCGCTGTGAGAAAGACCTAACCTTAAACTGCCATAACGAAACTGGATTCAGGCTTTTCCTACCTTCATGTCTATCTACATCAGCTCTGCTGTGTTTTAATGTGGTGCCTTTCTCAGTTCCTCTGTTTCCATGGATACTGACACAGTGTGCTCAACATCTCCCGGCATTTGTCTTTCGAAAGGGCACTGTGAACTGCAGGTTCCAAACTCATGTTTGTACAACTGCCCACATCCAACTGATGTAATTATAACATCCTTATACTTTCCCCTATTTTTAAATGTGGAGTATATACTTTTTATTTCCCAGTACTAATGAGACTTATGGTATAGGTTCCTACTTGTAAGCGAAGCATGAAACATAGCGTTTGCATGTGACCTGTTTCCAGGAAATAAGGCAGGGCTCTATTTTCAGCATCGTGGACAGCACATGAGCAACAGCAACACAAGAATAAACCCTGAATTTCGTCTGCAGGCGGTACAGCTGTAAGACGGACCCACGTGGTCTCACTTTCTCCTTTTGTCTCCTTCACTCACAGATCAGTGTAGATTCAAGAAAACTCTGAGTTTCCTCATTGATTTGACATGCTTTCATCCAATAATGATCATATGTAATGTAGGGTTACGCTGACATGCAGCTCATTGAATTCAGAAACCACCTAGGAAGCTTGAGATTGAACAAAAAAACACCTTTTCACATGTACAAGACTGATATTGTACAGTAGCAATGAACATACTGTATGTGTGAATGCTATTTCCTATTGAAGCCTTATTTACAACTCCAAAAGAGCGTTATTTCTACATAGGTTGCTGCTTGTGGCTGTAATTACCACAAGGACAGGTGGCATTAATGTCTTGGGCATTTCAATTTCTTCGTTTTGACTCTCTTTGCACAATCACAAAAATAAAAAGTTTTGCCTTGATTTTTACTCGTGATGTTACACAGTATTTTCATTTAGAAGCAACTGTTAAACATGTTAAACATGTTTTTTTAGTCTTTAGAGAGTATGCTGCTGATCGTGAAAATATGTTGGAATCTGCCAAAATGGACTGTTATACTTTTCATGATATGGCTGAATTAGAGATGACTTTAAGCAGGAAGACTTTACAGATGACCTAAATGAAGCCACAAAGACAATCGAGGAAGTGGAACAGGAATGCAGCATTTAATTAAAATAGTTGCTCCAACAAATGCAGCAGAAACAGTTAAAAAAAAATGTAGGTGTACTGACAAACTTGGCATATTCCTGGTGAAATATTGTATGTCACCAGTGAGAAAGACAACAATATACAGCACAACAATCCATTGGAATATACTGCAATGCACAACACCAATCTGTGAATGCAGCACACGCTCAATATAGAACCTTTAGCCTAGAAAATTAAAACTGTACTTGGAGATGCTGAATTGAATATACTGTTTGTGGATGATGTCTTCCTATACCTGACTAATCTGGGGCATATACTGAAACCAATATCTTTCTCAAAAATACATATTTGGGAAAAAAAATTGAATACCCATGAAACCAAAACCCTCTCCTTTTGTGTTACAACTGCAGACTTGCAAAGTAGATTTGATTTCAAATGCAGCTGAACCCTTTAATATTTATTAGGATTTGCAAAACCTTTCATCTTAGGAAAATACGATAATGGGTGTTGTAAGATCCAAGTTTAAGTAATCTGTTTTTGCAGGTTAGACAGCGGTACAGAAATGTTCTGATATTGGTGTGGGGAGTTTAAAATAATCCAAAATACATACAAGCTGGAAAAAAAAAATCAGATTTCTCCAGGTCAGAAATTACTTCAGTAAACAAAATTAAACAAGCAGAGGACACAGTCTCAAAATTTAGCACCTCAGTTATATAGTAAAATACAAATGTTGAAAAATCTTTCAATAAATGACATCAGAAAGGATTGTAGAGAATCAGGAGTCAGGTTGAGACTTTTAGCTTTCAAGGAGAGAATTTTGCTGGGTTAATTTATTTGTGTCTGTAAAGAATGAAATTCATACAAAGAGACTTTCAGGGACCAATCTAATGTGCGAATCAGTATGGTTAAAAAAAAAAAAAAAGAATGACCACTTTCATATTTTATCATAGTGGAAAGAGATTTCTGCACAGATAAAAGAAAGAGCAAAAGAGTTGATTACTCTGTTGATATATGATACTTAGGTAAAAAAAAATTAAAAAAAAAGCAAAGCAAACCGGATCAATATCTACTGTATTTGTAATACTTGGTAGCCAGCAAAAAAAAAAAAAANAAAAAAAAAAAACCTCATGGAAATGGCTATGGACATAACCTCAAACAACAACTAAATCACAGCTGTTAATTAAATAAACTGCACTGACATTCAAATACACGTTTTAAGACAACAACATAAGAAATATGTGTGGGATTTCGGGAATTTGACCTTGTACCATTTCTCCACTCGCGACACGCATATTTAAGTTGCTCAGGGCAACCAGATTTGTTGTTTAATCCTGAAGACGTTTCACTGCCGTTCAAGTAGCTTCTTGAGTTGAACGGTAGGCAGTCAAACGCCACTTATCCTCTGTGAGTTGTTCGCACCTTGGGTCATGTGAAGGTCGTTTGAGTCACATGACTGGAGGTGCAAACTGTTCTGTTAAGACTGATATCCAGTGACCTGGGTGACTTTGAATCTTCATAGACATACTGTGAGATATATGTTTGTAACCATTTGTGTAAGATTCTTATAAAAAATAATAACCCATGTTGACCTTGCCAGATCTGAAAAAAAGATATATATATTTTCCAAGTAGATTTAGGGAAACAAAAACAAAAAAAAAAAAAAAAAAAAAAAAAAAAGGTAAAACAAACAGATATGGCCTCGTTAAAACCAGGTTAGATTTAGTTGAAAGTGATTTCTTTAGATGGACATTTTCAGATTTTTAATCATCTCGCTTATGCTTAAGTGCATTTATGGACAAATGTAGACATTTTAATCCCTGTATTTTCTTTTGTTTTGTGTTGTTTTTCATCATTTTACAATCCCTGTATTTCAATGCGTCACATCTGTGTTATACAGTGAAATGTAAGCAATGAAATGCTGATGTAGCAAAAGTTATGAATAACCTAGACTGCTAAAATAACCAATCCATCATTTTTTAGCCAAATTCTGTCCTCTCATAATATAAATGGTTAGACATCCTGCCAACAATGCCATTAGTAATGGTTGGATAGTGTGTTGTTGGTACTTGAAATTCAGAAAAAGAGGGCGACAACAGTAAAGTAACGCCTAGGAATTGATAAATTTACTATGTCACATCAGTAGTGCTTATATTTTATAGGCTACTTATTTTATGCTAACATACTTAAGTGTTAGGCATTAAAAAGCACAGCCCTGACAATTGTAATTAAGCCTCAGCAACTCTAGATAAAGGTTAGCATTGTGAGGCTCTCTCTCTCTCTCTCTCTCTCTCTCTCTCTCTCTCTCTCTCTCTCTCTCGCTCTCTCTCTCTTTCACTCTCACACATAGACAGCGACTGTGTATGCACCCTACATGAATTTCGAGAAATATTTGCTTACTGAATACACATTTATGTAATAATATCTCTCTTGGGTGTAGATGAATAGAATTTCCTCTTTCTCTGGCATGAGGTAATGCCGGATTATTGTTTCCTATAAACCCAATGAGCTCTGCAGGGGATGGGTGGATTTACCGTGGTTTTCTCAGTGGGGATGTAAAGTGTATGGGAGATCTCACAGTGTGGTGTGGACGTCCCGGGTGGAGCTGATGCACTCCAGTCTTTCCCTCTTTGTGCAGCTTCGCTCGGATTACCACGGCTTCACAAAGAACCGCCCGGCCCTCCACGGAAACTTCTTAACCTTTTCCCCCTCTCAAATGTCAACGCGATTCTTCAGGACCCTTCTTTATTTTTTTAATCCTCTTCTGAATAATCACATTTTAAACACACTGCTCTGAGAAACAATGATTGACAAGCTAATAAAGCTGAAAAAGCGCCTGCTAGCCCGAAAGCAATCTCTGCTGCCTCCAGCGTGCATGTTTAGCATCATTTTGGCCACGTTGTGGTTCGTCCCCCTCCTCTTTGTATGGAACTGTTGACCTTGGCTCACACACCTGCAGATGGGATCCCTGGCATACTAATGAGGGTTAGTGCAGAGGAATACGCCATGTCTCTCTGTGTCAGCTAGTCAGGCTCAGAGCTGGGCTACTATTGCCGATCTGTGTTACTGCAGTCACGTGGCTGTTCAGACTGACCTTGTTTCAGTAAAAAGATCAGGATTGTATGACAGAAGACGTTCTCACAAATACACAGCTGGCAAGCGGTGCTGCGGTTGGTGCTGCAAGAAAGATGCATGATGCAAGATATCGATGTAATTGATGCATGAGTTTTTACTCGTGAAATATAATGGAGTCAGCGTTTGCATTTTGTTACAAAGCCAAGGTGACGTTAGCTGATGTCTGTTGCAGCTCTGAATTATGGAACTCAAGGGCCTTTGTTAGCTTTCTGTGCTACAAGGGAGACGAGACTTTGCTTCCACAATTATTCATGAAGGTATCAACTCAAACTGGAAATGTTTTAATCACTTTTTTGGAGGTGGTCCTTTGTGTGTGTGAGATACACTATGAAGTGCCATTTTTAGAATGAAATTCAAAAATTAGAGTAAACTTAATCTGAGTAACAGACGTAGTGTAGATTATGTTGATTTATTTTGGCATTTATATGTTGTAAGCCACCTCCACATTTGTTTCCTCACCTGGCGGACTCTTCTTATACTCTGATTACACAACGTATCATGCATAAATCCTGTTAATTCCATCCATTTTATGCTGTTCTTACATCATTGCTGCTAGAGAAACAAGCAGGGCACTGCTTTCTTCTACAACTGTTTGTTTTAATATATATTTCAAGTATCTACTGATTCAGATGTCTTGACTTTAACTGCAGCAGCACTATGATCATTTTAATCTTCCAGATATTGGACTCCAACAAAAATGGTCACATGACAAAAGAATTAAATGGAATTTTAAATGTTTAAATGTACATTCCCATTGCACAGCAATGACTGAATTATCCACAACACATGTACTTTAGTTAGTATGAAAATGTTCAATAATTGGAAAATGTACAAATACACTGTACAGTAAATGATGGAGAAACAGCTTTGCCTTAACTGTAATGCATTTCTGTCAAATTAAAGCTTCTTTGGAACTTTAACGAACATTTCTCCTCCTTCTTGTTCTTCATTGACCAACAGGGAGTTTGCATCATGACGACGGCCTTCCTGCACTTCTTCTTCCTGGCTTCGTTCTGCTGGGTCCTCACGGAGGCCTGGCAGTCCTACATGGCAGTGACGGGGAAGGTTCGGAGCAGGCTCATCCGAAAGCGCTTTCTGTGCCTGGGTTGGGGTAAGCAGCACGTTTCATAAACCTCCACGTTACAGCTGCCATTTTGTTTCAAAGTCTCTTTCCAAAGTCGCGGCGTGTTTTCCGTCTGCTGTCGTCATCGTCGTTTTGTGGCAGCTGGATCTTCATCTTATCAGGTCTTCTGTTGAGGTTTGTTTAATGGTTTGGTTTTGGGCCGTGGGGGTGAAAAACCGGTGTGGTTCTCCCACAGTGGGTTGCGGTAATCTTACTGTAGATATGATAAACAGGGTGTGAGTCAGCCATTTACACAGCAGCAGAATCTGATTCATCTCAAACCCCATTAGAAATGGAGCTCATCTAACCGCAGCAGTGACTGATAATATCATGTATTTATTCTCTGTTCTGCATTGCAATGCATTCACTCTGTCTCGGATAATTAAGTTTCTATCGTGCCATCCTGCTGCGTTCTCTGCACTTCAATATCACATCATAAAAAGATGCAATAATGACTCATACATCTTTTTCCTATAATGGAAATCTTACAGCATCAACACATTTTGTCAACAAACGTAGGCAAAATGTCGACGTATCGGAACTCAGAAGATCTCTGTCTTGTTTTTTTTTTCCTCATTTGATAAATGTCAATATGAATTCTCGCCTAAATATTTCTTTCTTACAGTCTACAGAAATCTCTCCTTTAAAAAAAAAATCAATTTGATTATGAAAGAGCCCACATTCATTCTTCTTGTTACCTAGCAACAAACAAGGCTCTCTTAGTCATTGCAGTGCCACTGCTGCTGCAAAAAATGGAGAAAGACTTCCACAGTCATATAAATGTATAAAAAAGCCATAGGAAATGATTTGATGATTCATGAGATGGCCTGCGTCATGCTTATCACAGCAAGAACTCCATCGCATGTCAGCTAATTTGCATATGGTTAAAAAAAAAACACGCACTACCGTGCATTCACGCCGAACGCCAACCGTTTTCCCCTTCATAACGCATGCAGCACACGGTACCTGTTGTCTTAATTCAGCCCATTTTGAAGCGCAGCGTTTCTGCCCGCGCGCTGATTTATGACGTGCTCGTACGCGCTCTGCACTCTTTAGCCCTTCAGCACTGCAGAGAGGCTCGGGATGACCGCAGGGTCTTTGCCTCGTGGCTCCAAGAAACTGATTACATCAATAGCACCTGCCCGCGCCGCTCCGAGAGGAAAGGCGTTAATATTCTCGACGCATAGTAGTGAGGACAGAATCCATTACAAGCAATCCATAACAAGGAGCTACACAGCAAATACGGTTTCATATATAAGGTGGCAAGGGTGGTGAGATTTCTTCCAGTATGGCGGGGAAGGTGTTTGAGTACATGATTTTTTTTTTCTTCTCCACTCAGTGACCTGCTGCTATTTGTCAATGCACGACGTAGTCTGTTTTGTTCTGCCGCTTTATGCAATATGTTGATTGAAATATTGAAAAGCTCATGCAGTAAGTTGATAAAGTGCTCTGTCAAAGCCTTTTCTGTCTCATATTGGAGCTTCTAATGGAATGAGTCGAGCTGCACTTTCTCTAATGTTTTCAAGGCATCCGATCCTACTTTTCCTGCATGGACGTGATCTTACACTCTCTTCGTTTCTGCAATCGACTCTGACCGGTCGAATAATTCTTACTTTTCCCCCTCTTTTACAGGATTGCCCGCTTTAGTGGTTGCTGTTTCAATGGGATTCACAAAAACAAAAGGATATGGGACCCCCATGTAGTAAGTTGCCAGTCTGTTTATCTTTAATTTCCAGTCGTTACGCTGCATAGCTACAGTAGGGCCATGCTAACATTTAATAACAACGATTCTCAAGTGGAATACTTAGCCTAAATTGTGCCGTAAACAAAGTCCCATGAACCCAATCAAATTTCACAATTGCTCAGCAAGACCCCAATTTCTCGTGAGTTGTATCCCTGCTGGATACCAAATGCATAAACACTGCTTAAAATCTCTTTAGCATTTTATTATCCTGTGAAACTTTGGAAATAGAGTTAGAGCATATGGCGCTAGTCCCCTGACAATTGAGGGAAATACAATTGTACGCTGGTGCACACGATTAACTTGATTCAGGATGCTAATGCCTTGGTAGGAGTTAACTGTTTTTCCGTTTTTCCTGTCTCCACCCCCCCCCCCCCCNCTCCCCCCCACAGCTGTTGGCTGTCATTGGAAGGTGGGCTCCTGTATGCCTTTGTTGGACCTGCAGCAGCTGTTGTTCTGGTACGTTCCTTAAATCCGGCGGCCATTTCTATGCTTTATATAGCGAGCAAAAAAAGAAAATCTGTAATGCTACACAAAAAAAAAGAAAGAAATACAGCATTGTTGGTAATAGATCTGCACAAAAAACAATATCTGCTCTTACAGTTTACACTTTTTTTTAAATTTATTTTTATGATTGACACTTATATTTTAATTAGAACATCTACAGTCATTGATTGTCCTGTTTGCAAACTACAGTGGGCCTGTTCGCCTTAAAGGACCTTGCTGGTGATCGTGCAAGTTTGAGCCAAATATATATAATCCACATATGTGTTACATTACTACCAACCGTTTCCCAAACTATATTATGTTAGCGGTAAATTTTCAAATTTGTTTTCCTTCCAGGCTGACGTTGGTTTCAGTTTATTCCAGTACGCTAAAAAAATCAACTTTTAGAGACTTGAAACATGCTTGAGATACATAATCCATGACAGCAAACAAGATGTCTAACAGGATTTTTTGCTGAAGTAACTTTATTTAACCGATCCAACATGGAACTGCAATGTATTTCTCTGCCAGGAAATATAGTCCCAGGAGAAGACGATTTTTACAGAGAAATTAAAATGGCTGTAACTTCTACAGTCATGCATAAGTGTTAGATGGTGAAGCATTAAATTTTATGGTGGGTGTATCACCTGAACATTTGATTTTGAAAGATTGGGAAATCTGAAAAATTAACAGGAAAATTAAAATACAGTTTTATAGTTTGGAAATTAGTTGGCAGTTTCATTACATTTATGCGAGTCGTATATATTGGGTTCAAATATGCACAACTTGGATATGATCCTTTAAATTCAGTTTTAACAAAGGCAGTGTCTTGGTTCACAAGAATGTGCATAGCTTGCAAATAATAAATAACATGCGCACACATTTTCAAATAACATGGGAATCGCACCACAATGAAACCATTGTGAAGTTATCAGTGTAGTTCAATAGTATGTTGAATCTCAACAAAATCGCATAAAAACATTAACTTGTGTATCAGAATACGTTTGCTGGATAATAACGTCAGATGTCAGGACTTGCAGGTACACCATGTCCTAACATGCAATCTCATTATCTGGCTTCTGCCTGCATTGTGATTGGACGTCAGCAGCCGTTACACAATTAATGCTTGTGTTTCTTCCTTGCTTCGTAGATGGGCTTCATCCATAAAAAAAAAAAAATAGCTAATAACTTTTTTTAGGGGGGCTGTCACTGGCCACATTCCAGGTGTAGGTGCCAATTTATAGCAAGTCACAACTCCTGATCCAAAAGGATGATCATTTATTAACAAGAGGGAGCAGGAAGACAAGGCGGGGTTATGTGTGTGTGTGTGTGTGTGTGTATGTGTGTAATGTTATGCATTTCTTTAAGCAATTTGATAAAGTAATTCGTCTCATTACCACAATGTGGGTCCATGCTACTGTAAAGTTATTAAGAAGTTATGCGTTAGATTTGCTTAAAATGTAACATACAGGGATGTTTTAATCATCTGGCATTAACATTGTCGTACAAAGAAAACTACAAAAAGAATGCAATTCTGCAAATCACCAAGTTTGTGTTAGAAGGACGAAGGATGCAGAAGAATGACTTTTCATTATCAAATTTCTGTTCTTCTGTAGGATTTCAAAGTCATTCCAAACTGTAAAAAGCATCAGTCTTACTGTGTAAGCATGAGACACGAATGACTTAAACAACTTGCCTTTCATGCCTTATAAACCTCAGAGGAACACCAGCTAATGTCTGCAAAAATACCACTGAAGAATCAAACCTCTGCAGCGAGGATGAACATCACACCGCTCTTATTGCTTTACTGATACTGTAGCATTATAATCAACCGTCTCAAAGCAGCAAAGCTTGTTAAATAAGACATCACCCAAATGTGCTTGTATAAATATTTTATGAACTCTTTATCTCAGCACAAGGCTGATATAAATGGTAGATTAATGTTTAAAGAATTTTTCTACCCAGAACGACCGTCCTCGGGTTGCTATCACTGTGGGAACTGCTAATAATAGGAAAAGGTGCCTTTGAGAGGTGTTTCTTAACAGGTGGATCTTTCCTTGAGGCTATTGTACAGGGGTGAGTGTGCCCGCGCTTCATCCGCTGGCTGAAATGTCACAGAGATGAACAAATGACACAAAACTGGAGGTCAAATGGGAAATCGAGAAAAAGTGACTGCTTGCGAATGATGTCAGTCATCGACTACCTGTGGAGAATGTGTAGCTGCAAACACACACCACCGCTCAAAAGTCTGCAATCACAAGTGATTTTCACACAGAATCAATGCTTCCAGTAATCTAAAAATAGTTTTGTTTCATATGCACGTATAAAATGATTCTACTATGTCTTTAGTGTTATGCACCTACACAGGCTTAAAATAATTTGCAAGAAGCTGTAAAAGCAAATTAAGACATTTTACAGTTGTCCAGAATCATGACATGGAAGTCAAATTCATGATGATCCCAAATTCATGTAGAGAAGCTGTATGTGGTTCCAGAGATTATTATAAAATTCTAGATCATTCCCCGATGCTCTAGAAACTGATGCCTCATATTTATAAAGCAGAGATTGAATCTCACGGTGGATACTTTGATGAAAAATCACTAAAATAGTGTTATTTATCATTTAAAGGACCATACCATCCATTTTGCATGTTTGAGCCTAATATATTCAATTTTCATGCATTACATACATTTCATACATGTTACGTTACTGACAATCAACCAAAGGATAAAACCGTATTTCAGCTTTCCTGATATTTTGCAAAATCTCTTAATCTTTCAAAATCAAATATTCAAGCGATACACCCACCTTAAAAATGCATGTTTCTCCTGCTAATAGTTACACAGCCTTATGAAGTCACAGTTGTTTAAATTTTTCCATAAACGCAGGTTTTCTTTTGGGACTATATTCTCCGGTGAAGATACATTCACTCTGCACTTTTTATTGCGCTTAAACACTAAAATTATGAAACTTCGAAAAAAACGTGAATACACGTGTTGTTTGCGATGATGGATTACCTATCCCAAGAATGTTTCAAGTATCAACAAGTTGATTTTAATAGCATATCAGAATGAACAGAAAGCAATGGAGGTCTGGAAGGTAGGAAAAACCTTTTAATTCATTGTTCCAGTAGTATGCTTTGGGAAATAATTGTCAATAACATACGTGTATGAAAATTTAATATATTAGGCTCAACATGCAAAATGGGTGGTATGGTCCTTTAAAAAAACTTTTTTTCCCCCCAGATATTTGAAATACTAAATAAAACATCTTAAAATACATTTTGGCAAAAACACTATTTATTGAATAAAATAGCATTAACTGCTGAAATGACAAGTAATTTTAAACTTTTGAGCAGTAGTGTACATTTTGAAATAAGCCAGTTACAGTCAATTCATGTATGAAAACTGTTCTTTTCTTCCTGATAGGTCAACATGGTGATTGGGATCCTGGTGTTTAACAAACTGGTGTCCAGAGACGGCATTCTGGACAAGAAGCTGAAGCATCGAGCAGGGTATGACAGCACATCCTTGTTAGTACCTCTGTTTTTTCTTCTAAACATTTTTATTCTTCACTTACCTGCAAAAATACACACAGTTTTTTTTTTTTTTTTTTTNTTTTTTTTTTTTTTTTTTTTCATATGGAAATTTAGACCCGCTTTTGTGCTGTTGAGAGGAAATTAGAGGTATAAACATAAAGAGGTCAGATCTCTCTTGGGACAGGCACGGATTCGTATTTCTTTGGCAGAATCAGTCCAAGATGAAAGTCCTTATAAAAACACCCACATATTGGCCGTTTCTGTTTAAAATGCTGGTGGAAAGGTAACGTGGTGCCATCGTGTTATTTGTCACGCTGTTGTTTTTATTTCTCGCAGACAGATGAGTGAGCCACATACAGGATTAACTCTCAAGTGTGCCAAATGTGGCGTTGTATCAACAACTGCTTTATCAGCAACTACAGCTAGCAATGCAATGTAAGTGCCGATCAGTGTCTCTGAATCAATAAGGCCATGTCCGCCTCCACGATTTAGACCAGCTCTCTCTGCAGCTTAAAGGACCATACCGCCAATCCTGCATGTTTGAGCTCAGTATATACAATCTGTATACATGTTAGATTTACTGACAACCATTTCCCAAAATATACTACTTTAGCAGTAAATTTCTGAATTTTTTTCCCTACCTTCCAGACTGCCATTGGCTTTAGTTCATACCGGTATGCTATTAAAATCAACTTGTAGAGACTTGAACTAGCTTGAGATACATAGTCCATCACAACGAACAGCACATCTATTAGGTTTTTTTGTCAAAGTAACTTTATTTAACCGATCCAACGCAGAGCTGCATGTATGTCTCCGCCAGGCAATATAGTCCCAGGAGAAGACGGCTTTTACCGAGAAATTAAAACACTGTCACTTCTACAATCATGCATAAATGCCAGAAGGAGAACCATTTAATTTTTAAGGTGTGTATCACCTGAACATTTGATTTTGAAAGATTAAGGGACTTGAAGAAAAAAAAAAAACAACAGGAAAACTAAAATACGGTTTTATGTTTTTGGAAATTAACGTTACATGTATGCGAGTTGTATATATTGTGCTCAAACATGCACAATTGCCAATATGGTCCTTTAAAGTGATGTTATATATAAATACTATATCCTCTACTCTCCATCATACATGTGATATTACATGTTAATGGCATGCATTCCCTACACTGAATCCTTCAGAAAATGTAAAATGCTGCAGCTATTATGGCATAAAAACGGCCACAGCTTTATTATGTTATCTCCACCCATTTGCCTGCTTTTATTTTCCCTGCTTCTGTCTCTCCCTCCCTTATCTGCCTCTCTTAGGGCGTCTCTGTGGAGTTCCTGCGTCGTGCTACCTCTGCTGGCGTTGACCTGGATGTCCGCGGTGCTCGCCATGACGGACAAGCGCTCCATCCTCTTTCAGATCCTCTTTGCCGTCTTCGACTCGCTGCAGGGTTTCGTCATTGTGATGGTGCACTGTGTCCTGCGAAGAGAGGTAGAGGATAGATATCAAATCCCCTGATCTTTTGATTATTTGCAAATCATTTAGTATTTTAAAATCCAAAACTCAACCCCTAAACGCTTTAGGTTTTCACATAAGGAAATATAAAGTGTTTTGGTGTCGGTAATATGATTTTTAGCATCGCTAAACACTTTAAGAAGAGAGCATTGTGTGTTTTTAGGTGACAGAGGTCAAATCATAAGAAAAGAAGTGATGATGAATTTTTTTTGCCTTTTTTCTAAGTTCATAAGCCACATCATGCAGATGATTTATAAACTAATTTCCTCTCTGTCTTCAGGTGCAAGACGCTTTCAGATGTCGGCTCAGAAACTGCCAAGATCCAATCAGTGGCGATGCAACAGGAACCTTCCCTAATGGCCACGCTCAGATAATGGTAGATAGAGTTATATGCACTTCTCTGTGCTCATTACAGATCCTCTTCAGCGTAAACAGAGCTCGCGTTTTCAGATTATTTATGATACACGCGGACATCTCCTTGTTCTCCATTGACCCCATTTTCCTTTGTGCTCCTCTTCATGTATTTATTCATTCGTTCTCTTATTCGCTTTAATTTAGCTTTTATCACATGATGCATTGCTTTCCGCTGGGTCATAATTTCCCAGATAACGCTTTGGTAAAGATGCAATTACATGCAGGGTAGCCACTTGGCCCTTTGATTATCCTTCATATGTTTTCTAAGGCCCTAAGCCCAGAGCTTTATTTCTGTTTGATTGTACTTGCTGTCTGTGTTTGCCATGCATCCTCCTCATTTCCTCTCGTCGGGTAATAGACGCCAGTTTTCTGACTGACCTTTGAAACGGGACACCAGCCTCTTCATCTAGCACGGTGCCACAGGCATCACAGCGATGATCTGCCATTAGTATTCTAATACTCCTCAGAGTGAAATAGTTGTCGCTGCAGCAGAACGGTGTCAGGGCCCCTGGTTCAGTATGATCATTAGAATAGCCACAAAATGCTTCCCAGCTGCTGCTTTTACTGCTGCAGTTGCATTTTTTTTTTTTTTTAACTCTATGTAGACTTTTATTGATATGTTGTTAGAATCGCTGGTCTTTTTCAGATAGGAGTGTGTGATTATTTTTTTAGGTGTGTATCTATCATACTTTTAAGAGTCTAATTACTGACCGTTTGCCTGTCCTGCGCCTACAGACAGACTTTGAGAAGGATGTGGACATCGCCTGCCGATCAGGTAAGGAATAGACAGTGTCCTTTTAACAAGATTCTCCATGCTGTGCCTGTATGAACTTAAAAGGAGGTTAGACGGTAAAAAAAAATAGCTCAGGTTACATAACAACCAACAATCCTCTCAGGAGTGTTTCACAGTTACCAAAACGCTGGATTTCATCAGAGAACAAAATGGCACAAAGAGAGCTGTCGGCTATTTACTATTTTACAAATATAGCCTATATTGCAATGTAAGTGATATAAATTTAAACAAGTTTGCCCATCTGTCCTGCAAAAGATGAAGAGCATTTCCCTTCCTGTGTTTTAATTAAGGAATGAAGGAATCTTTTTCTGGAGTCATTCCTATGTTCATCCAGTCATATGTTCCCCAGCTCTATATAGCACAATAGAATATATAATGGGTTAGGGTTAGGGTTAGTCTGTTAACACACACTTAATGTGTAGTAACAGAATATTGAATAGAATATTGATAATTGTCTTTCATGACAATTATCCAGCACAATGTGAGCAGCAATTAAAGTAAATACGGTAACGACTGGCATAGATCTAAAAGTTTGTCTATCCCCAAACTCTTCCAAACAAAAAAAAATTAAAAAATTAAAAAAAAAAATAAAAACATTTGGAGAAGAAAGACACTGCCTGGCAGTGTTGCTCTTTTGGCCCACGTCATTCTGTGCAGTCTTGCTAACGTGGACTCACCTGAAGCATAAAGGCAGAGAAGACAGGTGTTATTCATAAATCATGACCTGACTCACATTGCAGGAGAGCTGCACTCATTGAAATGCTGCACTTTATCCTCTGGGCTCTCAAAAGTTTTAGTCGATAAGGATTATTGTCAGTGGAGGCAGAGGTAACGTTCTGCAGCATCGCACCCCAAAAATGTAAATCAGAGGAGCTCTGCGTTTCAGGACAGCCTGATCACTAGTTTCCATTAAATCAGCGGAAACATAACAGCGACAATTAGACCTTATTTTGCCATCTTTGTGCTCCACTTTCAGCCATTTTCACTGATTCACAAGTTCATGATTAAAATGCTCAGTGGAGGAACTTATCAGACAAAGTGTTTTCCTCAGGAAATGGGTCATGATTTGCAAGGTTATTATTACCGCTCAACAAGTTAATACGTAGGGAGATAGTGAAACCTTATTACCGTATTTCCTATGAAATCCTCTAGAGTTCCCCATTTCTGCTGCTGGCTCGTATTTTTATTGCTTTGTAATCAGGTGTTATGTTACATTCACGGCAATTTGTCATGTCTGCAGTACAAACTCCTCTCACTATTGGACTGAGTTTCTTTGAATCGTCTTGTTCTTCTGGTCTTAGCTGGATAATCTCAGGCAAACTCTGACACCACCTTCCTCGCCGAGAATTTCTCACTAATCCTTGTGTCGCTCTGCCCTGCAGCACTCCACAAAGACATGGGCTCTTGTCGCGCCGCCACCATAACAGGCACCTTGTCCCGCATTTCCCTCAACGATGAAGAGGATGAGAAGGCCCCTGAGGGTCTCAACTACTCCACGTTGCCTGGCAACATCATCTCCAAAGTGATCATCCAGCAGCCTTCGGCTCTGCACATGCCGATGGGAATGGGGGAGCTGAAGGAGCAGTGCATCGCCGACAGCAACGCCGACATGAGGCGCGCTGTGTACCTGTGCACCGACGACGCCATGCGCCAGAGCGACCACGAAATGGGCAGCCACGACATTGACGGCCACACGTCGCAGGGCCAGATGATGGAGACGGACTACATAGTCATGCCTCGTGCCTCTGCAGCACTGTCGGGGTCGGGCAACGTGCCTACGCTCCTGAAAGAGGACACCAAGATGAACATCACTATGGATACGCTGCCGCACGAGAGGCTGATGCATTACAAGATGAGCCCTGACTTCAACATCAGCCCGTCGGGCATGGACCACATGAATGTGAACCTGGAGCAGCAGTATCCCAGCGCTCCAGAGCAGATGCAAAACCTACCCTTCGAACCCCGCACGGCTGTTAAGAACTTCCTGGCCGAGATGGAGGAGAACGCAGGGCTTTCACGGAGCGAGACAGGATCTACAATATCCATGAGCTCCTTAGAGGTAAAAAAAAAAAAACTTGAGCGTGCAAACCGTATGTTTGGACCTGTTTGAATGTTGGTTAGAAATTGATGAGTTCCTGTTTTATTTTTACAGAGGCGGAAGTCACGATATTCTGATCTGGACTTTGAGGTATGTTAGCTGTTTTTTTTGGGTTTTTTTTTTGTACGTTTATGCATTTAGCTTCTTTACTCAAAGAAAAGCCTTTTTTTGCAGTTTTGTTTGTCATTTGATTTACTAGTACTTGACTTGTGCCTCTTAAGCTTATTGGAGTTACTCAGCCTTGACTGGAGATTTATTGACATGCTGTGTGGTTAAAGGGAAAGCAAGGCTGTCAACTGACAAACAGGCAGCACTTCTCATCTACACTTTGTCCTCCTCCATCTCCTACATCCATTAGCTGTATGTTAATTTCCAAAATGTATGCTTTTAATGTCATTTGCACATTTCACATCTGATTTTTACCACTGGTACCACAGTGATTATATTGGCTTGGAAACACATAATCAACACCCNCCACCCCTTTTTGAAAGGTTTCAGCATTTCCTTTGCGTTGTTATATCAGGCTTTACTGTTTATATGTACAATGCTTCCAAACTAAAGGAAACAGGTAAAATGTCATATTCCGACAGCTGATGTGAGGCGCCTTTTTTTAAAATATTAAAATCTTAACATAATGTGATGCGATATCTCATATGTCAACAGAGCTTAAAATGAGCTCAAATTGTCATGAAAGAAAGGATTTATGCAGATACTTCAGAAAAATAAATTAAGTCAGGTCGTTCCCATCCAATCGACCCAACTGAAAATGTTACGCTAACGTTTCCTTTATTTTGGTGGTAGCTTGTACGTATGCAGAGACGAGCAGATTTGTTTCAAACCTGGCCTATAAGCAAACTACGCTGACACTCAGAAATGAACAGAGTTGGAGGGGGTGGAGAGGAAGATGCATTTCCATTATTGGCTGTCAATACCAAAGCAAAAACCCTTGCCATTGCAGAAAGTCATGCACACCAGGAAAAGACACATGGAGCTGTTCCAGGAACTGAATCAGAAATTTCAAACCCTGGACCGATTTCGAGACATACCAAATATGGGCAGCATGGTGAGTAACAGGAAACCAGGGGGGTGACTGTCAGCCAATTAAAGAGAGCAACATCCAAACACCCTATTTAGTCATCCAGCGCCAGGATATATAGAATGTGTGACTGTGCAGAGCAGCAGTTTTGTAGCTAATGTATTCATCTAGAAGCGAACCCTCCTAGTTTTACCTAGCAGGCTTGCCAGTGAATGTTGTGGGAGGGGGGGGANGGGGGGGGATGGTGGGAGGGTGGGAGCTGCCCCTTAAAAGCACTGAAGCATTTTTGTCCACGAGGCCAGTTTGAGGGAAGAAAGACCTTTGGTAGCTTCAGTAGAGTGCATCCATTCCAATGCAAGGCCATGAATGCACTTTTATTTACATGCACATTTATCTACTTAGCAACCCCATCATTTTTTTCCATTAATGCATGGCAGATTATTTAATCGATCACATCTGTACAAATATTATCTTAATGGACCATACCGACTATTTTGCATGTTTGAGCCTAATATATTCAATTTTCATACATGTAACGTTACTGACAATCATTTCCCAAAGCATACTACTGGAACGGTGAATTTAAAAAAAAAAAGTTCCTACCTTCTAGATCGCCATTGGTTTCAGTTCATTCTGGTACACTATTAAAATCAAGATGTTGGTACTTGAAATGTTCTGGGACAGATAATCCATCATCAGCACCACTAGGAAGCATTTTTAGATCACTCTGTGCTTTTTATTGCACTTAAATGCTAAAATTACATAACTTTTCAAAAAAAAAAAAAAAAAATNAAAAAAAAAAAAAAAAAACTGAATACACGTCTTGTTCATGATGATGGATTACCTGTCCCAAGAACATTTCAAGTACAGTACCAACAAGTTGATTTTAATATCATACCAGAATGAACTGAAACCAATAGCAGTCTGGAAGGTAGGAAAATAATTCTTTAAATCACCGTTCCAGTAGTATGATTTGGGAAATGATTGTCAGTAACGTTACGTGTATAAAAATGGAATATATTAGGCTCAAACATGCAAAATGGCCGGTATGGTCCTTTAAGTTTGGTATTCTCTTATTGTAAGTGTCCCGGGGTCTCGGATTATTACGAATTCTTACATGGCACCTGATATATAGCAAAGAGGTTATGTGAGATATATGACATTTTTTTTTTTTTTTTTNTTTTTTTTTTTTTTTTAATATATATTCCTTCTAAAATTTCAAATAGAAATAGATGATGTCGGTGACGCAGCATCTCTTTTTTGGCTGCTTGCAATTCTTTTCGCTCATATTTCAATCACCCTGCAGCACAATGTGATTTGTGGCTTGTTGCTTAGTTACCACCGTGAGTTCTTTTGTATAGGAAATGATAACTACATTCTCANCCCCCCCCCACCCAAATGAAGCTACTGCAGAGCTGCCTGCAGACATTAGTATCCATTTTATATTCCCTGACTGGGAGCAGCTTCTCTCCCTTATTTGCGTCGAGTCTTCGGGACCATCAATGAGAGTTCATTTAGATGAATGGTTTCCAGATAAAGCCCATGTAGTGCAGGCTTTCCAAGCTCAGAGAAAACACGATTCTTCTGCGACTTCACGTTAATAGTACAAGCATGTTCGCATTTAATACACCGCCATTATCTTTTATTTGATGCTTTCCCCCAGCATTAATCCATTATTTTCAATTAGCTATAGGCAAGGAGTCACATAATGCATTTTTTTTCTTCCAAATGATTGCCTTTACAAAAAAAGTCCTGTTTTTTTTTCTCAAAAAAGAGTTTCACTGTACAAAGATGTCATGCCACTAATATCNCCCCGCCATGTTCGCAGGACAAGGCAATGCCAAACAAGAACCCATGGGAGAGCTACAATCCAGCCTGTGAGTACCAGAATTACGCCACTATGAATGTACTAGAATCTAACACCAAGGACTCGCTGGAGATGACGGCTGCAGAGTGGGAAAAGTGTGTCAACTTACCCTTAGACGTCCAGGAGGGAGACTTCCAAACAGAGGTCTAGAGGTGGAGAATGAGGAAAATGCAAACATGGGAAGGAGGAGAGCGGAACGTATTTTGCACTGAATAAAGCAACAGACTTTTCTAACAGCCTTGGCAAACATATCTGGATATTACGAGCGTTGCGGGGACATTACGTGCCAATACAATATTAGGACTGAGGAGAGTGAGAGAGAGAGGGGCGGGATGGGAAAAAGAAAAAAAGAGGAAAAAAAACCATCAGTGTTACTTTTGTATTCTCACTAGTGTACTTAGTGTGGGGCAGCCTGGTGTACAATATCTACCATCATGTGTTTCAAATTATCTGTTGAGGAATTGGCTAAAAAAGGTAATATCTCTCTAGACAAAACCTCACAAAGCAAAATGACATGCCATGTCGTCCCAGCTTCATTGGGTCTAGTTTTGATTTCAGAAAACTGGGCCCGGGAGCACAATGTATATATTTATGCAGGTTTTTAAAAAGTTTATAACAGTCTGTTTGGCCATTACTACACTTTTTACTTTATAATATAAAAACATGGGAGGCAAAGAGGATTTTTTCTTGTCACATTAAAAATGAATGTTTGTCAAGCTACATTCTTCATTGCTTTAAATGCAATAAAGATAATACTCACTTTTATATAAATAATATATTTCACAACTTTAATACTGCAGAATCTGCTTGAAGGATCCCGGAAAGCTCTCTCATCTGCGGCTCTGTATAAAATATTTAAAAACAAAATGTTGTATGGTGTAAATAAACTTTTGTCTACATATGTTTTACTTGTGCCAATTTATTTTAATGAGAAAAAAAATGCCAACCTGATCAAAAGTTATAGCGAAAAATGTTAACATTTGAAGAGGAATGTAAATAAAAGAGGAAATATGTTCGTACTGCTTCAGAGGTTGTGTCAAGTTTATGTGGTTTGTTGGTTGTGAAGTTTATTATGCAAATTGATTTGTTTTTTTTTTTTTTNTTTTTTTTTTTTTGTTTTTTTTGGGGGGGCGGGGGTATTAGATTGGATGTGAAAACAACTAATCAGAATAACTAATCAGAATATTAAAGGACCATAACCCTCATTTTGCATGTTTGAGCCGAATATATTCAATTTGCATACATGTTACGTTACTGACAATCATTTCCCAAAGGATAAAACTGTATTTCAGCTTTCCTGATATTTTGTAAAAATCTCTTAATCTTTCAAAATCAAATATTCAAGCGGTACACCTGAAATACACCTGAAAACCTGAATACACATCTTGTTGGTGATGATGGATTACCTATCCCAAGAACGTTTCAAGTATCAACAAGTTGATTTTAATAGCCAATGGTGGTCTGGAAGGTAGGAAAAACATTTTTAATTAGCCGTTCCCAGTAGTATGCTTTGGGAAATGATTGTCAGTAACGTTACGTGTATGAAAATTGAATATATTAGGCTCAAACATGCAAATGGGTGGTATGGTCCTTTAAGGAAAATTCAAGAAAAATGGCAATTACATTCAATAGTCCAACTAGCCAAATCTATAAAGCCCATACCTGTTAACACTGAGCTTTGAAAATATGAGAGATCGTCTGGGACACGACCCCCCCACCCCACCCCCCATGACCCAGCCCAACTGATCTTACACTGTCATTAAAAGCAACTCATTACTCATTGCTAGCATGAAAGTATTATGTTTGTTTATTGCTCCCACTAGAAACTCTTTCAATCAACTTTGGTTCCACTTGGCTTCAGGTGTCCCCTGTATGTCCACCAGGAGGGGACTCCACATAATGACCGAAACAACTTGATCGGACCAATTACGATTCTGTATAACTGTCAAAATACGGGAGATTTACGGGAGAAATTACCAAAGAGGGGGTGAAAATGCAAGAGAAACCCAGGAAAAACAGGAGTGTTGACGGGTATGGTAAAGCCTAGATTGGATTGTCCCAAATTACGCAATACCATGATCCTTCACACACCATCCCACAAATCCACCTGCATTCAACTTTTGAATTTGTTTGGCACCATTCAAATCGCTTTCGCAATTCCACACACGTGCTGTGGCTCCGGAAGGTTAATGGGATAAGATCGGTAAAGATTTTTCTTAGGAGGCCTTGAGCAGAGTAAAAAATCAGAGGGTCTCAGGGTTTTATGGTAAATCTTGTTTGTGCTCTCAGCCTGAGGTATGGCAGATGCTTCAGCTGTAAGAGCATCAGAGTGTGTGTGCGCCTCCTCTCTGGGAACCAGCAGTCCAGCTATCAAGATAAAGAAGATGAAGAAAGAGAGAATGCGGAGGAGGTGTTGCTCAGATCAGAGCAGCTGCAGCAAAAGATGGCGGGAAGAGGAAAAAAAAACGAGGCGGAGAATTGACAGACTTAAAAAATGCAGACTTCATTAAGCTCACATGAATGAGGAGTTTGGGCGTAATGTTGTTAGGCTGATTGGATGCAGGCTTCAGTCGAGACGTCTCAATCAGAATTTACAGTGCATTATAATGACGACTTCCAAATTTAATTAGGCTAATGATGTACGGCGTCGCCGTGCGTCGGAGGCTTTGGGAGAGCAAAGGTTCAAAGTGCTACCCTGTAATGCAGCGTAGGCTTTAAAGGCAGGATTATTACACTGATCTTCTCTTAAAAAAAAAAAAAAAAAAAAAAAGTGATCAATTAAAGGTTAAACCTACATGAAGGGGGTAATTCATTAAAAACAATCATATAATCTACACTGCATCAGAGGTAAAAGCTGATGAAGATCCACCATGCTTTATACTGCTTCCTCTGGTACTAAATGTTCTACTAAAAATTCTACTAAAATCTCTTATTTAATAGTTTTCCAATGAAATCACATGACATTTATACCTGCAGCACAGAAATTCATAATCATTGACCTCAGATGTCACACATGGAACTGTGATATTTGCTTCTCCAATTTAAAGGATCATATCGGCGATTTGTGCATGTTTGTGCCCAATATATACAATCTGCATGTACTTACAACAACGCTAAAAGATCCCGGTAACTGATGTTTATGAATGAGAGAACATGGCTGTGTGACGATATTTACCATAACCAGCGTGTTAAATCTGGAGTTGCGTTTTGCGAATGACCTGCAGTAAGGAGTTGAGTCACCACAAACCATCAGAACAGCTTCAGTTCACTGATGGAGAGTGCCGTCTAAATATGGCAGTGGATCTGTCCAACTGTGTTAAGATCTGGTGACTGAAGGACTTAGAAAATGTGATGAGCTCTTATGGGAGATTTTGGACCGATATGTTAGAAATCATTCTCCACCGCCATCATTAAAACATTAAAGGTGTTCTAACGGCTCATTACAAAGATGCTTCATGTGGTTTTTTCCTTTAATTAGTGTTTTGCCTGTGCTTTTAGAGGGAGGAAATGTTCATGTTGAAGTAAACATGCACCTGTCTGGGTTACATGACAAGCATTTATTCAATTTATGCATTTTCAAATGGTCCTCCAGTGTGGTCTACTGAAGCTCAGGATTAAATGCCTTGCTCAGAGGAACGTAGTCATTAGTGTGCATTTATTATCTATTGTCAGAGGAAGCATATGTTTGGTAGATTTCATTTGGTATTTGTAAATTAATGGGAATTTAGATAGTGTTGATTTCATTTAATTTTCCTTTAGATCCCTCTCCAGGGCATGAGGAACAAAAAAACAAAAAAAAACAAAAAAAAAAAAAAAAAAAAAAAAAAACATACATATAAGCAACAACCAGCATGCAACCAAAGATACAAACCTAAACACTTTGCACTATAGCTTGGTTACAGTTAGAAATTAAAAGCTGCACAATATTTACTTAAAGGACCATGCCATCCATTTTGCATGTTTGAGCCTAATATATTAAATTTTCATACATTACTGACAATCATTTCCCAAAGCATACTACTGGAATGGTGAATTAAAAATGTTTTTCCTACCTTCCAGACCCACCACTGGTTTCAGTTCATTCTGGTATGCTATCAACTTGTTGATACTTGAAACGTTCTTGGGATAGGTAATCCATCATCGCGAACAAGATGTGTGTATTCAGGTTTGTTTCGAAGTTACATAATTTTAGCGTTTAAGTGCAATAAAAAAGCAGAGAGTGAATGTATGTCTCCATTGTGGAATATAGTCCCAAAAGAAGACCTGCGTTTATGGAAAAATTTAAACGACCGTGACTTCATAAGGCTGCATAACTATTAGCAGGAGAAACATGGATTTTTAAGGTGGGTGTATCGCCTGAATATTTGATTTTGAAAGATTAAGAAGTTTTTCAAAATATCAGGAAAGCTGAAATACAATTTTATCCTTTGGGAAATGACCGTCAGTAACATTATGGGCATAAAAATTGAATATATTCGGCTCAAACATGCAAAATGTCCAGCATGGTCCTTTAGTAAACTTAAGTAAATTAAACAAATCTTTAACATTTCTTCTGCCCATGAATGTTTTAAAATCTAACTATAAAGCTAGAAATCTCTGTTCATCCGTCTGTCCGTTCATCCGTCCATCTGTGGAATAGGCCAGTTCTGAACAGGCAGTGCAGAGATAGTTTCTTTGTCTGTGGCACTAACATCTCTAACATCTCTGGCACAATATGAAGTTGAAATTCGGCAGGTTTATTGCTCAGGACTCAAGAATGTGCAGTGTCATGTGTGAAGTTGTTTGAATGAGCGGTTCTGGAATTGAGCTGTGCTGGTAAAAAGTAGTCCGTGTGGCAGGATACACTCCAAGCGTGGCAGCATATGCTCCAGTCCAGTGCTACGGTCTCAACTTGGCCCCTGTACAGCAAACAAAGCTAGCTCATGAGGCCATGAAGAACAAAATTATTGGCAGGCTGCGGCGTACACCATAAAGTTTGGCCCGTTCTGAACAGGCACGTTTTGAACAGGCGCTGCACTAATTTTTCAAAACTAGGCTTGATTCTATAATATCATTCAGGCAATTTGTTTCTATCATCCTCAAAAACAGAACAAATAAGCACATAGTGAAATTTGTGACCTTGGTCATCTGTCAAACAAAAAGTATACACGGTTTGGGCGTATTATCACATGCATATCTACACTCTGAAACAGGCAAATTATGACTCCAGCATATACAGTATTTAGATATCTAAATTCTGTCATCTGGGCTCAACAAAGTTTAATAACAAAGTTTGATAGTTTTATATACAACATAGCTTTTACTTTCCATGTTTAAGTGTTTTTGTACTTCAGTACTGCAGGTTAAAAGAAAATGGTTTAAATACAGATTGCAGCCTATCTGATGCATCAGGATGCAGATGCAGATCAAGCAGTCATGCTTGAAATAAACAAGGTGACCTTCCTTTGGAGAGACAGACGACACAAACTATTAAACATATTTGTTTACCAGTTGTGCTGCTGCCATAACGTTTTCCCCTGAATGGTAATCGTATGAGTGACATTTTTCTCCTGCAGGATAAATGTTGTTCGAAGGACAAAACAATTAGAAGAGTTTGACGTGAAGTTTGCGTACGGGAACAAAATCACTGTCAGGAGTGTGTTGTGTGCTTACTCACAAACCGTGCAGATTCAATATACAAAAGCTCTTAAAATGTCTGCTCTTCTCCAATACAATTTCAAAATGCATATTTCACCGCTCATACTGTCAGATTCATCAGAACTGCCTTATCGGAAGTATTCACAAATACTTCTCTAAGGGAAAAAAACAATGGAAGAATTGATTCTTGTATGTACTAAGTTCTTAACATTAACCATTGGCTAGTTTTCTCCGACAATACTGCATAATGTATTGAGAGAAACACCAGAGTCTCTATACTTCAGTAAGCATATTCATATATGCAAATACCAATAAAAGTTATGAGTGACATCATGTCTGTGCCACCACAAGCAGAATTTAGCCTTTAGCCAACTGAAAAGAAAAACAAATTAATCTGGCATCATCATTCAATTTGGAAATAATCTTCTTAATTCTTGGTTGAGGTTATTTTTTTTTCTTTCCACAGCTCAATTATGATGATGCATTTTATTTGTGCGATTATATTTCATATCTCAGTTGCTTTACTGGATTTCCTGCAGCATTTATCTCCACATGTAAGATGTGATTCTGTAAACATGTCAATCATGTGATAATGTTTTGGTTGCCTGTGGCGTGTTGACATGCCCGCTGTCATTGGGTGTTAGTTGCAGCTCCTGCAGGCCCATAACAGCAGAGAGATGAAAAATAATAGTAATAAGAATAAGAGCAGAGAAATCAGCCTGCTTAGGGTGCAAATGCTGATCAATGTGATCACACTGATCCTCCTCAGAGGCAGACTAAAACAACGCTCATCTGTCAAGGGCTGACAGAATTAATGCCAGAGGAAAGATTCGGCCACCCAAAAATCACCAAAATTCTCCCAGGGAATATTGAGGAAGGCATAATAAAGATGAAAATGTGTTGTGGCAAAATAGAAATATATTCTTCTGCATTAACGCTGTGCCTGTGCATGTGCATCCAATGAACTGTTTGACGTGTGCAGAAAGTAACTTTGCTTCAGTATTTAATCACACCTTACATAAACTTGCTAAAAATATACAGTGGGGTCCAAAAGTCTGAGACCACATTGAAAATCTGTGATGTTTTCCATGTAAATCTGGAAATAATAAGTCTGACATCACAAGAAGCTCTCTGGAACATTGTCAGATCATGCTGGGATAACTTGGCTCATCAGGTTTTGCACATATTAAATAAAACTAAAAACAAAAAAGAAACAAAAAAAAAAAGAAAGAAAAGAAAAGGTTTTGCACATATTCATGGAGTCCATGTCAGCTGGAGTGATGCTGTCATTAAAGCAAAAGGGGGGGCATACCAAATACTAATATATTCTGAAATTCTTGTATATTTTTCAAAGATTAAACTTTTCACTCAAATTGTTAAGTTGATATTATAATTTGTAATGAAAAATCTTGTATTAGATTCAAAAAGAATGCAAAATACAAGCATTTTCACAATGGTCTCAGACTTTTGGACCCCATATTACATGTTAATAATCTAATATGTAAAATATATATTTTAAAGGCAAAAGATGAGGTCATACTGCAGTTTCTCAGATAGTTGCACGTTGATTTTTGAATGCTGAAAGTGAGGAAAAAGCTCAGAATCCCTCAAAAAACCCTGAAGCTTTGGAGGACATACAGCAGCACGTGCTGCATAATGCATTTTGGTCTTTCATGCTGTGGAACAGTAAGACAGATGATGGATACTTTGGCCCGTGACAATAACTCCACTGCTCTGTAATTCCTACTGGGAGCCTCTCCACACAATCATGTGTGCCTCTTTTTTTTCTTTTCTTTTTTTTTTTTTTTTTTTNTTTTTTTTTTTTTTTTGAAAACTTGGAAAAACTTTACTTCCTTGTAATGAATGCATCACATCCAAATATACCACGGGTTTATACGGACACATTATAAGCACTTTATTTGACAATAACATAAAATAATTATGTCATTATCTTACCGATGATTAGCAAGGAGGTGAACATGATTCTGACTGAGATATTAAAGGACCATACCAGCTATTTTGCATGTTTGAGCCTAATATATTCAATTTCATACATGTAACGCTACTGACATTCATTTCCCAAAGCATACTACTGGAATGGTGAATTAAAAATGTTTTTCCTACCTTCCAGACCTCCATTGGTTTCAGTTCATTCTGGTACGCTATTAAAATCAACTTGTTTGATTCTTGAAACATTCTTGGGATAGGTAATCTATCATCGCGAACAAGACGTGTATTCAGGTTTTTTCAAAGTTACATAATTTTAGCGTTTAAGCGCAATAAAAAGTGNACAAGACGTGTATTCAGGTTTTTTCAAAGTTACATAATTTTAGCGTTTAAGCGCAATAAAAAGTGCAGAGTGAATGTATGTCTCCACCGGGGAAAATAGTCCCATAAGAAGACCTGCGTTTATGGAAAAATTTAAACGACCGTGACTTCATAAGGCTGCATAACTATTAGCAGGAGCAACATGGATTTTTAAGGTGGGTGAATCGCTTGAATATTTGATTTTGAAAGATTAAGAGATTTCGCAAAATATCAGGAAAACTGAAATATGGTTTTATCTTTTGGGAAATGATTGTCAGTATCGTTACATGTATGAAAATTGAATATATTGGGCTCAAACATGCAAAATGGATGGTATGGTCCTTTAAANTACATGTATGAAAATTGAATATATTGGGCTCAAACATGCAAAATGGATGGTATGGTCCTTTAAAAGGTTTGAATCCTCACTGGTTTATTGGTCAGATGCTGGATCTCTGTTTTGTTTCCTTCTTTTTCTCATGAAACATGATTTGGAGGTCAGAAATTACCAGCGAACCACATTTTGTGGCCACATTTAAAATCAACCGACAGTGAAGATGCAAGAAAAGTCTGTGGAATGTCCTAATTTCAGGATTAGTTACTCATCAAATATGGTTTCAATTTCATCCAAGAAACATTCTGCCTAAATTAATGACACACCAGCAATTATACTGTACATTACATGTCTTTACTAAAGTTGTATTTAATATTTTATAATGCATTTTGGTCTTTCATGCTGGAACTAATAACTAGTAAGACCTCCTCTAGCTGCAATAACCTCCACCAAACACTTGATGTAACTGCTGATCAGATTTGGACAAGCGTGAGGAGGAATTTTAAAGGATTTTTCTGACAAAACTCTCAGTTCATCAATATTTCTGAGATCTTTGTAAGTCAAGTCAAGTTTATTTGTACAGCCAAATATCACATTCAACAGTTCAAAGGGTTTTACAGGTCCATACATTAATGGTTCCTGACCCAGCCCAAGCTCTCTATGAAGATGAGGAAAAACTACCCAAAAAAAAAAAACCCTTATTATACAAGGAAAAAAATGGAAGAAACCTCAGGAGAGACAATTTGAGGAGAGATTCCCTCTCCTCAAACAACCGGGCGTCCAATAATTGGGAAAACAGCAGCCTTCTTCAGCATCTCATTGGGTCTGGACCTCAACCCTGCCCATTCCAAAATATAAATTTCCATCTTTTTTGTTTTTTTTTAAAGATCAATCTATTATAAATTTACTTGTGTGCTTCAGCTTATAGTCTTCTTTCATTATTGAACTTGCATGAAGCTTCAGATGACAAGAGTCTTCTCCGATATTTGTTGACATACAGAAGCTTTCCAGGCCCTGAAGCAGCAAAGCAGCTCCAAACCAAGCTTCTCCCTCCACCATGCATCACAGCATGAGGTTTTACCCTCCAAACACACACAGCTTTGCATTCCTGCCAAAAAAACTTCAACCTATCTCCAGTTTGCCCACACAACATCGTCCCAAAAGCCGCGTGGAACATCCAGGGGAGCAATGCTTTCTTGGATAACAGTGGTTTCCTGCATTTTTTTTGTTTCCAATTTTGTTTATTCCATGAGCTCCAGTTTTTTTCACTCTAGTTGGTTCTAAATATTTCTGCAGGTATTTTAGTGTAACTTTTTGCTTCTTGTTCATCTGCTTCAGCATTGCACATTGGATCCAATGCATGTTAAAAGACCATACCACCCACTTTGCATGTTTGAGCCTAATATATTCAATTTTCATACACATAACATTACTGACAATCATTTCCCAAAGCATACTACTGGAATGGTGAATTAAACTTTTTTTTTCCTACCTTCCAGACCAGCATTGGTTTCAGTTCATTCTGGTACGCTATTAAAATCAACTTATTGATACTTGAAACATTCTTGGGATAGGTAATCTATCATCGCCAACAACACATGTATTCAGGTTTTTTTGAATTTTCATAATTTTAGCATTTAAGCAGAATAAAAAGCGTGGAGTGAATGTACCGTATGTCTCCACCAGGGAATATAGTCCCAAAAGAAGACCTGCGTTTATTGAAAAAGTATAACGACCGTGACTTCATAAGGCTGTGTAACTATTAGCAGGAGAAACATTGATTTTTAAGGTGGGTGTATCACTTGAATATTTGATTTTGAAAGATTAAGAGATTTTGCAAAATATCAGGAAAGCTGAAATACGGTTTTATCCTTTGGGAAATGATTGTCAGTAACATAACGTATGAAAATTGAATATATTAGACTCAAACATGAAAAATGGGTGGTATGGTCCTTTAAAGTCTTTGGACATGTTTCTACACTTCTCAGGAAAGACACCAGTTTCCAAATTGTGCAGAAATCTAACACGTATGTCTGTAGCCCTTTTTTTTTTTTTTTTTTTTTTTGAAGATGACTGCTTTTGAATAAGAATGACAAGGAAGAACGAAATTCTGCGTTCTGACGTTTTGACACAACCCTTGTCGGTAGAGTTCTGGGGCTCCGTGTTTCTTGGCACGGCGAATACGTGGGGGTGGCACATGTCACATAATGGCTTAACTCAAAGCAGCTTAGCCAATATTTATGACTGGCTACACAAACCAGAAACACTAATTGGATCAGCACATAAAATTTCATGCAAATCCACCTGAGGCAGTTAAGTGGAAGCACCAAGCACTCACACAAATGCTAATCCAAAGATGGATGCATTTAGCCGTTAGCTTCATTGGACATTTTGCATGTACTTACTGCAATGAAACTTTCTATCAGTGTCAGAACCTCAGAGGCTTGAAATAGCACAATGCAGAGTCAAATCCAACAGACTGTCACCATCATTTTGTCACGGCGAGTTTTGTATTTTACACATGGAGCAGGTACGCAGCAGCAAGAAAGACATGCAAGACGGAGGGAGTTATTCTGAATTTTTATTGTCATCAAAAACTTTATAGAAGAGAAACACATTTCAGTGGAACAGGTTTGGTAGAATACTACAGAATGTGTTAAGTCTGAGCAGGTTGGGGTTGGGGGGGTGGGGGAGTGTGCTTGAAACGGGAGACAGACAGAGTGAAAAATGGCCGTGAATGTTCGTGACTCTAAAATGGCTCAACGTGCTCAAAGAAACACCGTGCCAAAAGGGACTTGTGTGAGTTTTTAATTAAAAGAAAGAGTCAGACTGAAACTCCAGAAACGGTTATTGTGCAACTTTTCTGACTTTTTTCTTTTGAACGAAGAAAATGACTGAGTAGGTTTGTAATACTCACTGACAAGTACATCAATAAAGAAAGTTAGCCAACAGTGCTGCATTTTATGGTTTAAAGTCACGTGACGTGGCAGATAGTTTGATGAGCTAAATACCATTAAATTGATGTCGATTATTTTGACTGACTCTTTCCAGCTGCACAATAATAGTCCTTATGACACTTAATATTAACATTCTTAAATATTAACCATGCAGAGTCAGGGCTTGTTGTGGGGAGTCATAAATACCGGATGCTGAAAGAACTGTCAAAAACAAGTAAAACTCCATTTTAAGAAGAAAAATGCTATTTTTTGATGTAACTTTCACTGCAATGACTGTGAAATATCTCTTTAACCCATCACAGAACACAACTTTGAGAATTTTTTTCCCTCCATGGTCACCTTTTAGTGTGCCTGACATAAACGTACTAAACATTCGCATTTGCTTTGAGCTAAAAAATAATGTGATAAATCATTAAATCATATTATAACCAACACAATCTGTTAATCAATAATTTTTTTTTTTTTTTTTTTTTTTTGCACCTTCTGTGTTCTACTGCTAAATGCACTGCATCAAAAACAGAAATGACAAGAGACTCAAACAAAGCCAGTATTATATTGAAGCCCGTTTTTAGGGACACATGAGCAACATGAGAAGTATTTCTTTATCAAAAGACTATTCATCCATCCCTTTTTCTGTCATGTTCTTCCAACAGACAGTAAAGACCTATTGAGCCAATTTAATAAAAAAAAAAAAAAAAAAAAGAAAGAAAAACAATGGTTGTAGAAGCCTTCAAAACAATAGCAGCTAGTCCTCTTTATATTTTACACGCAGTGCAGCTACACAGCAATTTTTTTTTTTATAACTTTTGAAACAATAACTGCAAATAACTGAGCAGAAAAAAAAGCAGTAAATCCACCTACTTATATTTACCTCACGAAAAAAGCTAAAGAAGGTTTGGAAAAGGTTACTGCTGTCAACACCAAGAAATAATACATATATATATTTTATTTTTTTTTTTGACCAACCTTTTCATTAAAGAANCAACACCAAGAAATAATACATATATATATTTTATTTTTTTTTTTGACCAACCTTTTCATTAAAGAAAAAAACAAAACAAATGAAAAACAGGGTGTTTCACAGTTTTGCTATATATTAAAGATTTATCTGAAACGTATAAAGCCATCATGTTATCATAAAGTAGCAATTAAAGGGTCTAGAAAGTGATTTAAGAGTCAGTTAAATGTAAAGAACATAAGGTTTTGGAATGACATGTAACTTTCACTCTGCAGCCACAATAAAAATCTCTTACTACTGTAGAAAAATGACCGATCTGTGTCACTTTCAAACTATTGAGAGAATTCTCAAGGCAGAACTGAGTTGGCGGCAACTCTCAAAGTCCCAAAAATCATCAATAATATTGGCGGGGGAAAGACATAACGATCAGTCTGAATGCTCCATTAAAGGGAGGGACATTTCGACTCAAAACAAGGAGATCTGCAGGACGCCGACGCAAAGCCTCTGACAACCGCCAAATTAACGATGACAAATTACTGACATTCATCTATTTATGAAATTGTACTTTCTAGTCCCTTTAAGATATGGTGGCAGCATCTACTAGCCACTCTGAGCAGTTACCGACTTTCAGTGCACATATTCGTCATCGCTTATGTCCGAGTCATCAGCTTCCACCTCTCCTTCAATCACCGACTTCTTCCCTCTGCAGCAGGACACAACCAGACCGATGAGGAAAGCCTAAAAAAAAAAAAGACAAACGAAAGGAACGTAAGGGAATGTTTCCTAACAATCATTTGATCGATAGAATACATCCACAGCACCGGGGAAGGAAATTAGCTGTGTGCAGCTTGGGAAAAAAATCATTTTCCAATCATTTCTTTCTGAGAAGAAACTAAATTATAAGCATCTGTTCTCATGTTTTTCCATAGAGAGAGTCTAAGAGAGGCCTGTTAACTGGTTATGAAGTCAATTAAACGTTGGACTATAAGGCAAACCAAACTGTTTCTGATTCATATGTTTAACAGCTTAAAAAAAAAAAAAAAATNTTAAAAAAAAAAAAAAAATCCAACCCATTACACCTTTGTCTTTTAGCACAGCTACTTCTAATTAAAGGGTATTCCAATTCAAATTGTGATAATGATGAATATGATAAAATCCTTCAACTTACCACGATAAATGCCCAATTCCCAAAGTAGTAGATGGTGCTGAAGAACCAAAACTTGTGGAGGAAAAGATAGGATCTCGTCACAGTGCACTGGTCTGAAAAGCACAGAAAAAAGAAAAAAAAAAAAAAAANAAAAAAAAAAAAAAACACACGCATGTCCCCTTTAATAATGCTGGCATTATGAAATGTAAGACAAAATTCATACAAACAAGGAATACAGTTCTTATGTTGTATGTGTTGAGGAAACACACTTTTTTATACAGGCAAAATAATTTGTCTGTGGGGTTTCTTCAGTCCAAAAACAGTCAGATTTGATGAGAAACTGAATGAAGGCAGAAATATTTTCAGTGGTCTTCATAAAATGACATTTTATTCATGCAGTATATGTATTCTAGGACAGGTCTGTTACTACTGATTAAGATGAACAGAGATGTGAGAAACTGAACCTCAAAATCAAAGCTATGAGATCACGTCATGTTACTGAAAATGGTTTTCCAAAATATACTACTTTAGTGGTAAATTTCTGAATTTTTTCCTTCCTTCCTCCCAGACTTCCATTGGTTTCGGTTTATTCTAGTACGCTATTAAAATCAACTTGTAGAGACTTGAAACATGCTTGAGATGCGTAATCCATCACAGCAAACAACATGTCTATTAGAGTTTTTTGCCACAGTAACTAAGTGATCCAACACACGGATGCATGGAAGATAATGTATGTCTCCGCCAGGAAATATAGTCCTAGGAAAAGACGACTTTTACTCAGAAATTAAAATGACTGTGTATTCAAAGATCATGCACGTTAGAAGGTGAAAAGCTGAATTTTAAGGTGGATCTCACCTGAACATTTAAAGGACCATATCGCCCATTTTGCATATTTGAGCCTAATATATTAAATTTTCATACATGTAATGTTACTGACAACCATTTCCCAAAGGATATAACCAGATTTCAGCTTTCCTGATATTTTTCAGAATCTCTTAATCCTTCAAAATCAAATATTCAAGTGATACATCCACCTTAAAAACTGATGTTTCTCCTTCTAATAGTTACGGAAAGTTATGAAGTCATGGTCATTTACATTTTTTTGATAAGCGCAGGTCTTCTTTTGGGACTATATTCCCTGGTGCAGACATAAATCCACTCCATGCTTTTTCAGGGGCTTAAATGTTGAAATTACGAAACTTCAAAAAAACCTGAATATACGTCTTGTTCACGATGATGGATTACCTATCCCAAGAACATTTCAAGTATCAACAAGTTGATTTTAATAGTGTACCAGAATGAACTGAAACCAACGGCAGTCTGGAAGGTAGGAAAAACATTTTTAATTCACCATTCCAGTAGTATGCTTTGGGAAATGATTGTCAGTAGCGTAATGTGTATGAAAATTGAATATATTAGGCTTAAACATGCAAAATGAGTGGTGTGGTCCTTTAAGAGGGAACAGGGAATGATTCCACTCCATGTCTGTGGAGCAGTTCTGTCCTTCACAGCTGATGACATCAGCTCAGATAACTGCTGCTCCTATTGATCCCACTGCCACAGACTGCAGGGATAATATATGCATTTTGAAGCTGAGTCATTCCTCTTTTAGGTGCATGAATGGGCATCAGCAGGAACAGCCAATGACGTAAAATGTGGAAACTGCTAATCAAATACACGTGGCGTCTGGCCTCTCCTAAGCAGATGAATTGTTTTAGCGTGAAACCACAGGAAGGCAACCTGAAGAAAACACTTCCTGGCAGATCACAAACGGACTAATTAGCTTGGTCATGGTGCACCAAGATGAAATATTTGAATGTACCTCTCAAATATTGTGTTATCAGAGTTGTTTGAGGAATAAGAGGCAGCGCATATGAAGCTGGAAGTGAACTGAAGACAAAATGCAGTGTTTGGCTGTGTTAGAAAGCCATCTGGAGCATTAACGCTAACCCTGCTGAGCTGCTCCTATCACACTGTTCCTCACACAGCTCTTCACGCTGACTCATCCCAGGCTACACCACACCAAGGTCCACTCAAATAACTCACAATGGCTTACAATCTATTCATTAAACCAATATTTTCCAAAGCTTCACCTCTACCTCATTGGAGTTATAAAGGAAAAAAAAAACCAAACAAAANATATTTTCCAAAGCTTCACCTCTACCTCATTGGAGTTATAAAGGAAAAAAAAAAACAAACAAAACACATCTCTTGCCGTTTCATCTACAGCACAGCTTTGACACAGACGGACCTGAGGGAGCGCCGATGTTCATCAACAATCACTTTCTACTTCGAGAGGATCAACACATAATAGAAGGAGCGAGTCTGCATTCGTCCCCCCGTCTTCTCTCTTTTCCTGCAGCACCTCGGCCATCTGTAGCTCTCCAGCTGCTCAGCTCAATTGCAGGGCTCAGAATGGGATCTACAGATGGTTCTCAATGGTGGTCCGCCTAAACATATTATCGTGCACACCGTTGACCCCGTTCACCTTGAAATCATTATCATTCCCTGATAAGAGCGTGGGGACAGTGGGCGAACATAGGTAGTTTCACCTTCGCTGGTGATACCCGGGTGAGTGCTTCCCCGCATGGCGTGACGCATTACGCGCAGCTTCCGTCTCTACTTTTGGACGAAACGTAAATGAATGCATGAAAAGACATGAAGATGCATTTTGTTCTTTGTGAAGGCCTCTCAATCAAAAAGCATTTTGGGTGCAAATAGTGTGCGCTTTCACTTCCTCTCCATCTAAAAATGCGCTCGCATTTCAAAAGTCCTTTGAGGGCGCCGATCCTACAACACAAGTTCCCAGAATGCTCATCAGCGGCAAGAATTTGTGGAGTAAAACTTCAAGAACCTCAGATACAAAAATAAAGAAATCCATGTAGAAACCTTAGTCCATGTGTTACAGATGGTTCAAAATTGTACAGAAAAAATATACAATATGAACAACTCTATCTTTGTGCAATATAACTGTATATGTGAGCAACAAACAAATATACAAATATTAAACATGGTAGAATTACGGATAATTTACAGAATGCACATTGAGCCAAAACCAGCATTATCCTCCACTATGTTCTGCCAATCAGACTTTTTGAAGTGGCAAAAATTATTTAAACACATTTTCTACTACTGGATCCACTACATTTCATATGACTTTGATAATAAAATGGCTTTGTGAAAATTGCATGTGTTGTATAAATGTAGAAGCCTGGAAGAGACTGATGTGTCTGTCCATAATTAACGAAAACTCATGCACATCCGCTGAATGATCTTCATTTTCATATTTATAGGTTAGACACGCTTGGCCTTTAAGACTCATCTTTAAAATAAAGATGAGAGGCCATGGCTGTCACATATTCCACTGAACAAGAAACTGAAAACTGTGACTGACACCCAGTAAATATTGGTTAAAAATCACATTTTTATAAAATCTGCCAACATAATGAGAAACATTATTATGTAACCTTAGCAGGGTAACATAAACAGTATTAAAAAGTAATACGTATTAATTTAAAGAATGAAACACATGGAGAAATGTTCTTGGTTACATAATTTCTTGACAGACTTGCTCAAGTTACCTTGGACTTTTTTCACCCCAATAAACAGACATTTAAATAGTGAAAACTTGTTTATTCTCTTAATGATTCTCTTCTTGCTTTAATCCTCTGTAAAGCCAATTGAGGGTAAAGTAAAACTTCTCCCTTGGGGTCTTAAAGGCCCAAACTCTGAAAGTATATTCACATATGCAACTGAAGAGTTTGAGTTAAAAATGAAAAACTGTCTTTTGATTTTTTGTTTTTTTTTAAAGATCACTCATCAAAATGCATGTCTGTACTTGCAATAATACGAAGAAAAAAAAGATTACTAATGAAAACAAACATTTTGCAACATCGGTAAGCATCATTAAGTGGTGATGCTAGCATTTTGTTCGCATTTAGATCAGAGGCATTAACAAAAATTCACATCTAAATTTAGGGGAAACTATTACGTCAAATTAACCTGAGACTTGGATATGTAGAAAATAGCAATATGAGCCAAACATCTAATCAAGCAATGCTTATTAAAGGTTAAAAATTACAGTTACATACAGGTCGACCACAGTGTTTGTGTCTTGGCTTACTTGACATTTTCCAAGCAAAAATTAGGATGAAAACCTGACAACAGAACCTCTTCATTCACCAATTATGGAAGTGTGCTGTGGTGCACACTACATCTCTCTTGATTAAAACTGACAGATCCTGATTATTCATTCTATCAGAACAAAAGAAGTCTCTTGACACAACACTAAGCAAACAGATGTGCTTTAATACAGCACGGTGCTTTAAAGTCAGAGGGTGTGTGTGTGTATTACAGCACGGACATTTTTTGATTAAAACAGAACAGACTTTTGATCGACACATTCCATTGTAATACAAATTGATCGCAATCCCTGGGATGCGGAGAAAATTTACAATTAATTTGTGTCGGGGTCGAGGGAGGAGCCTGTTAAAAGTTGCACGGACACCTGACATCTCAGAGGAAATAGATAAAATTACAACCACCCTCCTCCTGTAGCTCTTTGAAATGATGCTGTGGAAAAGTGCATGCTGCTAGGAAACAGCAGTCTATAGCAAAACAACACTCCCCTGTATAATAAGTTTTATCACTGGGATTCAGCATCGAGATATAATATGATATGTCATCTGAGGTTTAAAAAGATGGATTTGTGGCTAGAAATTCTGCCAAAACTCCCAGCGGGATATTTCTACAGATTGAGCCACTGCGCTCCCATGGCACGAGGCTTTCAGATGGCAGCGCATAATTTTTGTCTCTCATATAACCTTAGCGGTAAAAAGACTAGAAAATCAGCAGCAGTAAAGTTAAGAAATGACTGTGGGGAATTTATTGGTAAATGTAGCTTTTCCTGTCAAAAACAAAAAGCTGAGGTTGGGTTTAGCATTACTAAAGGACCATACCAGTGATTGTGCATGTTTGAGCCCACTATATACACAACCCACATTTATGTTACGTTACTGACAAACAATTTCCAAAACATTAAACTGTATTTTAGTTTTCCTGTTTTTTTTTTGTTTTTTTTGTAGAAAAGATGGTCATTTTCATTTCTCTGTAAAAGCTGTCTTCTCCTGGGTCTACATTTCTTGGTGGAGTAACACACTGTCTTCCATGTAGTTCCATTAAATAAAGTTACTTCTGCAAAAACAGCTTAACAGACATAGTGTTTGCTGTGATGCATCTCAACAGTGTTCCAAGTCTCTACAAGCTGATTTTTACAATGTACTGGAACCAACTCAGTCTGGAATTTAACGCTAAAGTCATATATTTTGGAAAATGGTTGTGTATATTGGGCTGAAACATGCATGATCACTATGGTATGATCCTTTAGGTATGAGGAATAAGCTTTCGTAGCCACATAAAATGTTTTAAGAGGTTTTCAGGCTGTTATCTTAATGTTAATGGCCACACTTCAAATTCTATAAACTGCCATTTATGCTTAAATCTATGTATGAAATCCATGGCACAGATTTGATCAAGAAGAAAGTTTGGGTTTTAGAGAAGAAGTTGATTCAGGAGCACTGAAAACGATGTCATTTAAATTACCAGGTAGAGTGTCACGGGAACTAGTGAAACCACAAAGGGCCATAAACAATAAAGCTGTTCAGATGGTCCGTCTGGGTCAGGGAAGTAATGATAGAAGCTTTAACATGACAGCTGCTGCAATAAAAGACAGTGGTGACAATCAATTCCACTTGGAATTGGGTGAGGGAATGATCGTTTTTGAGATGGACGTGAACAGAGAGATGAATCAAAGACAGAAAGTCAAGTCAGGTCTAGTTAAAAGATCATACCGGTGATCTGGCGAGTTTGAGCCCAATATGTACAATCCGTATACACGTGACGTTACTGTCAACATTTCCCAAAATAGTGGTAATTTTTAAAATTGCTTTTCCTACCTTCCAGACTGCCGTTGGCTTCAGTTAATTCCAGTATGCTATTAAAATCAACTTGTAGAGACTTGAAACACACTTGAGACACGTCATCCATCACAGCAAACAACATATCTATCAGGTTTTATTGCCGAAGTAACTTAATTTAACTGAACTGATGTGGAGCTGCGCGGAAGACGATGTATTTCTCTGCCAGGAAATACAGCTCCAGGAGACGATGGCTGTTAGAGGGAAATTAAAACGACTGTGCCTTCTACAGTTGTGCGTAAGTGGTAGAAGGCGAAACATTGAATTTTAAGGTGGGTGTATCACCTGAACGTTTGATTTTGAAAGATTAGGAGATTTGAAAAACTAACAGGAAAACTAAAATACAGTTTTATGTGTTGGAAAATGGTTGCCGGTAACGTAACATGTATGCAGGTTGTATATATTGGGCTCAAACATGCACAATCACCAGTATGGTCATTTAAAACTAGATCAATTTATAGATAAATAAGTAATAAAATCACATGTATCAATAAGTGAGGTGAAGGCTTATTTAAATAGCATCTTCACTTATTCAACTGAATTGTCAGCATGTTACCAAGTCTGCCATAAACTGAAAAAATATCCAATATTGGAGCCCAAAAATCTCTACAGGCATAGATGGACACATAACGAGCACCTTAAATGAGGAGAATCAAGACTGATGTATTGGGATTTACACACACCCAAACGGAAGTAAGTATAAAGATCACTGAGCTAAGAATAAGCTGGTGAACCTCACTGAGTTGTTATGATGATCAATAGAAATGAGCTGAGACGTCTCAAATCCTGTGCCTTGGCAGTTTTGAGTTCAGTGAAACTAGATCTGCTTAGTTCGCTAATGAGCTCTTTTGTTCTGCTTCAGGGTGTCTAATCGGTTTAAAAAAAAAACAAAAAAAAAAAAACCAGAATTCTCAGCCCCGTTATAGTGAGAGATGGGTGGCCAAAAGTATCAGAAGAAAAACGATTAAGATCACTTCCCCTTTTAGCTGCTAAAACTGTTGCTGGCCAGCTTCTGTAATGTGAAAAAGTGTAAAAATAGAGCTAAAAGTGCAATGTGGTGGCAGAAGAAGTGCAAAGTTAATATACAATCCTGTCCTAACATGCTGTCATGGCTAATGTTAACAATTGCCTACTTACACATTTGGCAGACACAGAGCAGCATTAGAAACCCACTGGAGTTGTTTGTGTCTACCTGATGAATGTAAGTTCAATAAAATCTATTTTGGACTCACCAGATTCCTTAATCTGGTGAGTCCAAATTTATCAACTCACTAGATTCCTTAATCTGGTGAGTTGATAAATTTGTTTGTCTGCTGCTTGTTGCCATTTAGTATACAGCAAGTTTATCAGAACTTTTTTTTTAAAAATGGCAGCATCTGATTGATTAGGGCAGCTAAGACTCAAGTGTACAGTAAATGTGCAAATATTAAAGGATCATACCGGCGACAGGGCATGTTTAAGCCAAATATATACAATCTACATACATGTTGTGTTGCTGCCAGCCATATCCCCATATTTACTACTTCAGCTGTAAATTTCAGATCTTTTTCCTACCTTCCAGACTGCCATTGGTTTCAGTTCGTTTCAGTATGTTATTAAAATCAACTCGTAGAGACTTGAAATATGCTTGAGCCATCACAGCGAGCACGATGTTTATTAGGTTTCTTGCCAAAGTAACTTAAATTAATCGATCCAACACAGAGCTCCAGGGAAGACGATGTATTTCTCCACCAGGAAATATAGTCCCAGGAGAAGACAGCTTTTTTTTTTTTTTTTTTTTTNTTTTTTTTTTTTTTTTTTTGAGATATTAAAATGTCCTCCTACAACCAAGCGTAAGTGTTAGCAGGTGAAAAATTGGATTTTAAGGTGGGTGCATCATCTAGGAATTTGGTTTTGAATGATTAGGGGATTTGAAAAACATAACAGGAAAACTGAAATATAATTTTATGTGTCTGGAAATTGGTTGTCAGTAATGTAACATGTATGTGGGTTGTATATATTGGACTCAAACATGCACAATTGCTGGTATGGTCCTTTAACCAAAACAATGAGCTAAATGCAGGCAAAAATTCTACAGAACAGCAGAGTTGGCTATTAATTATCTGTGGTTCCATCGCTACAAATTGACACTTTCACATTACACATTTATCAATTTCATGTTAATATGAAAAAGATTGAATAACTATCAAAACCTATAACTTAATAATCCAAAATCAAAACCTACACTCATCCTAATAAAAGCAGTATAGATTTTTTTTTTTTTTTTTTTTTGGTCATTAAAGGAAATACTGTACCTTTATACCATCTTAGACTGCATATTGAAAGAAATTTTAGGTTTCAGGTATTAATTATCTCCACTATGCTGAGCAAATGATTAACGACCTGGTACTGACCTTCCAGCAGATAATTGAGATCTTGGCACTCGACACCTGCTTACCAAGATGTTCGTGTCATTGCGCCACAGTGACCAACTGGCCAATCAGTCACCAGCTTGACTTTTACCCTCCATTGCCTTGTCTGTGTGTTAACCCAATGTCATAGTAAGGGAGAGTGTATTATAAATGATCGCTGCTGCTCTGGGGGCTGTGTCATGTTATGTTCTACCCACGCCTGTGTCCATTCTTATTTGTAGCTTGTAAAATCATGAAATCGGCAAAAACACATTAGAGTAAATCAATATGACTAAACATAATATACCTGTCATTTATGTATGCTTTGTAACTCAGGAAAATTGGGTGACGAGTTCCACTATTTGTTTGAATGTAGTTACTTTAGTTTGAAAAGAAAGAAATACCTGCCTCTGCAGGATGAGACCTAATGCATATTAGGTGAATAAGTAATGCAGTTCTGAAGATGTCTTTATTCAGGGTAATTCAGCAAAATTTTGTAAAGAGATTGCATTAGCATTTAGATGTATGTAATATTTATTTACTTATTTATTGTGTTTTGGTTGTTTTTGTATTCGTCTTGCCTTATGAACTCTGTATACAGTATGTTGACTTTTTCCTCACACCAAGTGGGTCTTATGAGAAATAAAAATATTATTATTATCATCATCATCATCATTATATTTTTCTGGAGCTAGCTCCCCAACTATTAGATACATCAAACCGTTAGCTTTCTAGTGAAGCAGCCTCATCTCAACACGTAGCAACGTCTAATTTACATGTTTCTGACCTATTTGTTACTGTGCAGCAATTCCACTAATTCCACTAGTTAGCAGATCTGGATCCTGATCTGCATCCATACCATTTTACACCTATCATGAGAAATGCTCTATCTCACAATGTTAAGAAATCATCATCAAAGGATTTTTATTTTTTATTTTAAAGGCCTGGCACCAAAACATAATGGGTTCTTCTTTTAACCATGCCCTGCTGTTCAATTAAGTTTGGTCAAAATGTGTAACTTTTTGGGCAGTCCTGCTAACAAATCATAATCTCCTTCATGGTGATTTAAAAAAAAAAAAAGTTATGATCAAATCATTTTGTAATGTAAGGGTATTAANCCTTCATGGTGATTTAAAAAAAAAAAAAGTTATGATCAAATCATTTTGTAATGTAAGGGTATTAAATGTACTATATCCATTGAGAACTTTTAAAACCAGAGTTAAAAACCAGAGAAGCGAAACTTTAATATCACGAAGAGATAAAGTGTGTTTTGTGGGAAATAAATATATATATATATATATATATATATAANACGAAGAGATAAAGTGTGTTTTGTGGGAAATAAATATATATATATATATAAATAAATAAATGTTTTCTCATGCATCAACAACATATCCACATTTCATCTTATCAGATGCCTGTTAACTTTTGGACTTTTTTGTTCTGATTCTCTAGCAAACGTCAACAGTTGCTGTGCTGATCAAAAAGCTGTGACATGGCATGAAGCCACTTATTTCTCTCCTGTCTGCCTTATCCTGCTACACACTATTACAAAAAAAAGAAAAAGAAAAGAAAACATGGGTGGTGAAGTTCTCCTCGGCATTAAAAAGAAACATAACTTGTTGCTCTCTTCCAATTATATTCCCTCTCATTCACATGTGCTGTCTCTGCTTGAGACTTCCTCCTCTTCATGGTTGGTGGCACAACGGCTGTTATGAAAGCAGGAACGATTTCCAAGATGGCCAAAAAATAAAAAAAACGACACAGGCTCAATTTTTTGTAAGCTGGTCGAAAGAGAGAATAGAAATATTGTTGCCTGTAAATAATACTGAAGGAAAAACAAATATTACTTTAATGAAGAGACCAGAAAGGCTGTAAACCAGAAGTGCAAATTCTGTTACCCCATGCAAGACTTTTTTTTTTTTTTTTTTTTTTTTTTTTTTTAAAAACACAGGGTCAGTTCATTGAATCACTTCTGCTAACATGACTTTTGTTTTAAAGGACCATACCATCCAATTTGCATGTTTGAGCCTAATATATTAAGTTTTCATACGTTACATTACTGACAATCATTTCTCAAAGCATACTACTGGAATGGTGATTCAATTTTTTTTTTTTTTCCCTACTTCCATTGGTTTCAGTTCATTCTGGTACACTATTAAAACCAGCTTAATACCTCAAAAGTTCTTGGGATAGGTAATCCATCATCGTGAACGAGACATATATTCAGGTTTTTTGGTTTTTTTTAGAAGTTACATAATTTTAGCGTTTAAGTGAAATAAAAAGCACAGAGTGAATGTATGTTCTCCACTGGCAAATGCAGTCCCAAAAGAAGACCTACGTTTATTGAAAAATTTAAACGACCGTGACTTCATAAGGCTGCGTAACTATTAGCAGGCGAAACATCGGTTTTTAAGGTGGGTGTATCACTTGAAAATTTGATTTTGAAAGATTAAGAGATTTTGCAAAATATCAGAAAAGCTGAAATACGGTTTTATCCTTTGGGAAATGATTGTCAGTAATGTAACGTATGAAAATTTAATACATTAGGCTCAAACATGCAAAATGGCAGATATGGTCCTTTAAAAAAATTTAACTTCAAAAGCACAAAAGGAAATCAGTAAAATTGCCAATTTTGAATTTTATTCTAAACTAATTTATGTTTTTATTGACTGTACACTACAAAATTTAATGTTGACTGCATGGATTTGACTTTAACGGGGAATTTTTTGGACAATTGTGTTTTAAAATACCATATAACACCACTGATTACAGAAAATAAAGTGGCCAAGGTTTCAATATAAAAAGAAATATGAATTCAGCTCAGAAAGGGCGCCATAGTTTTATATTTCTGCAGCTACATTCTTATATTTGGTTTTGTAAATAGTATATACATATGTATAGAGAGAGAGAGAGAGAGAGAGAGAGAGAGACAACAGCNTTTTGTAAATAGTATATACATATGTATAGAGAGAGAGAGAGAGAGAGAGAGAGAGAGACAACAGCTGTAGTTTCAATGTAGAAAAGGAGCATCATGTTCCAGTAATTTAAGAAAATCGGCCCAGAGAGGCAAACTTCTTTTCACAATGTCATTACTCCATTATCTACTCACTGTTGTATAGCTCAATATATTAACTTATTATCCACTAAATAGTCCACCAAACACACTTTTTAGAACCCCACTAAACACGCTGTCTCCCCCAGGTCTATCTTCATTTAGTTTATATATCAGTTATTCTTCAGCAAATGATTTTCAAAATTTCCCTATTTAGATAGAGAATATTTCTAATCAGGTCACTACATCTCTCAGCCATGTCCAGCTGTGTGCCAACTAAAGGCAGACAGTCGCAGGAGACGCTGACTCCAGTTCTTTTTCTGATTTGCCTCAGCAAAAAAAAAAAAGATGAATAGTCATTCATTCTTTTAAAAGACCATACTGGCAATCATGTATGTTTGAGCCCAATACATACAGTATAACCTGCATACATGTCACATTACTGACAACCAATTTCCAAACCGTAAAACCATATTTTAATTTTCCTGTTATTTTTTCAAATTCTGTAATCTTAAAATTCAATGTTTTGTCTTCTAACACTTGTGCACTGTTGTGCACGGTCATTTTAATTGCTCCATAAATGCCATCTTCACCTGGGACTATATTTCCTGGTGGAGAAATACATGGTCTTCCATGCAGCTCCTTGCTGGATCGGTTAAAGTTACTTCAACAAAAAACCATAATAGATGTGTTTTTTGCTGTGATGGATTATGTAAGTCAAATGTCTTTCAAGTCTCTACAAGTTGATTTTAATAGCGTACTGGAATGAACTGAAACCAATGACAGTCTGGAANTCAAGTCTCTACAAGTTGATTTTAATAGCGTACTGGAATGAACTGAAACCAATGACAGTCTGGAAGGTAGGATTTTTTTTTTTAATTTAATGCTAAAGTAGTATATTTTGGGAAATGATTGTCAGTAACGTTAACGTGTATGTGGATTTTATACGTTGGGCTTAAACCTGCAGGATTGCTGGTATGTTTCTTTGATAATGATTTTCTGCATGCACACAGGAAGTTTTTGTGCCCTTTTCTCCGTGGTGCAATGACTTACATTAAAAAAATAAAAAAATCTCAACAAAAGCAAAATGACCCGTTTGCACTGTTAAAGGACCATACCATCCATTTTGCATGTTTGAGCCTAATAGATTCAATTTTCTTACATGTAAGGTTACTGACAATCATTTCCCAAAGCATAAAACCATATTTCAACTTTCCTCATATTTTACAAAATCTCTTAACCTTTCAAAATCAAATATTCAAGCAATACACCCACCTTAAAAATCGATGTTTCGCCTGCTAATAGTTANAAATCAAATATTCAAGCAATACACCCACCTTAAAAATCGATGTTTCGCCTGCTAATAGTTACGCAAAATTATGAAGTCAAGGTCATTAAAAATTTTTGACAAACTCAGGTCTTCTTTTGGGACTATATTTCCCAGTGGAGACATACATTCACTCTGCGCTTTTAATTGCAGTTAAACTCTAAAATTACGAAACTTTGAAAAAACCTGAATACAAGTCTTGTTCGCGATGATGGATTACCTATCCCAAGAACATTTCAAGTATCATCAAGTTGATTTTAATAGCGTACCAGAATGAACTGAAACCAATGGCGGTTTGGAAGGTAGGAATTTTTTTTTTTTTAAACTCACCATTCCAGTAGTATGCTTTGGGAAATGATTTTGAGTAACGTTATGTGTATGAAAATTGAATATATTAGGCTCAAACATGCAAAATAGCGATTTCTGCTAACCTGTAGTGAAACTTCTACATGACTGATTCTTTGAGACAGGGGAGCCTGAAAGTCCAAAATGAACCTGCACGCTAATTAAAGCTCACCCATATTATGTATGAAGCGACATATAGTAGATTTAAATATGTGGTATAACAGAAAGGAAAACAGTGTATTTATAATGGTTAAAATCTTCAAGTAGACATGGAACAAGAATTTCAGACATCCACTGTTTGCTGCATTCCACCTCTTTCAATGCTGTCGCTCCTCTTATATATATAATAAAAATAACAAATCGTTAATTAGTAGCTACAGCATCTTTGAAGACACTTGTTTGTCAACACAACAGATTGAATTTTAAAAGCTAAACTGATAATGATAAACAGCCTAATATCTCTATTGCTGCTGTATGGCATTCACTCCACTCTGCTGAAACGTTTCTATAAAATTAGTTTTCGAATTATTGATTTGAAAGCCTTCTCGAAACAGAGAATAACTTGACAGAGTAAAGACTCAAACTTCTAATAACAAAAATAACTTGGAGTCTGCAACCCTCTGCTTTAACATGCCAACATAAAACTAACTAAAAAAACAGCACAATCTACACCCACGAAAAAAAAAAAAAAACNTTTTTTTTTTTTTTTAGAATTACAATAATTAGCATATACCTTAATTTCTATGATTCACACAACAACAATGTGATAATTTCAGAACGGCACTGTCAAAGGAAATGTTTAATCCTAATATTTCTAACTGACTGGCAAAATGAACCAGCTTTTCTTAATTATTTCTGCATTAACCTTAGAATATATTTTCTTTCTCTCTTTTTTCTTTACACAATTCACACTTTAACCCATTATCACTTATCTACTGGAACTGCGATGCAACTGTTTGTCTTCAGGGAGAGCAGACATGATTATGTCCCGACACATGAATTAATACACACACCTGAAAATACATTTCAGGTGTGTGTATGACCCCTACAAAAACATACATAAGTAAAAAGCTCATTCGCAGACTCTTACACATGCTACTGGTAAAGCTGTCTTTCCAGACGAGTCTACCAGGCTATGATCATTGAATATTCAGTAAAGGTCAATCCAAATGCATAAATGTTGTAATAGTGTATATGCATAAGTCCCTGGACAGCTAGATCCAGAGACAGAGAGGTAAATGCCTCTCCCCATGAGTATATGAATTGCATGTGTATATTATCATATTTCATCCATCCATCCTATTAGAATTCATCATCTATATATTAACCCTTTGCAGTCAAACATTACGTTTTCAAGTTGTTTGCTGATTTTTGGAGACTTTCCTTCATTTTCCAGAATATTTTAGAATCAAGTGGAGATTGACAACTTTTTAAAATTTATTTTAGCTCATTTCTTTCAGAATGGCTTTTTTCTTCTTCCAAAAATGAATACATACAGTATATCTTATATCTTATTTATGGTATGACACAGGAAGTCTTAATCTTGGATATATAAAGCATATGATTGATCTCAGACTAAAAGATATGGATTTACAGAGATGGAATGACATATTATATAGTAACCCTTTGTGCAACACTTACAGATTGTTTAAAGTTAATTTTGATTTTGAGAGTTATCTTACTGTGTTGAGCCCAGTTGAAAGAATTTATTTGTCAAATTGGGAGTCATAATTTACCTGTTTCGGAGTGTAGATACCGTATATACTCGAGTATAAGCCGAGTTTTTATTACCAAATTTCACAAAGCAAATCGGGGAGTCGACTTATACATTTGATCGAAATTCCTATCCTTAGAATGAGATATTCCCTGACAAAACACTTATCCAGCACATTTTGCGGCAGCCAGTAAGCACTCTTGTGATTGGTCCATTACGGTAATCAGCTGTTGAAATAAATTACCAATACCGGTGTTAGAGCCATTTCTTGGTTAATTATCAAATGTTTAAAATATTTAATTTGGGAAAAGTGAAATCAAATAAGTTATTATTTTTGAATGTTTATATCTTAAATGGCGATTAGGCGATGATTGCTGGCTGCTTCACAGAGGAGGTGTCAGCTGGAGGCGGAGCCAGTGTTTATGAGGAACGGGGCAGCGGTATAGTTTTTGACCTCACCTCACGTCATGTTTTGTTATTTNGTGTTTATGAGGAACGGGGCAGCGGTATAGTTTTTGACCTCACCTCACGTCATGTTTTGTTATTTTTATTTTGAAAATAAATAAGTTATGAAAAGAACAAGAGCGCGATGTTGTCATTCCGGTATGCATCAGGAAGAGAAGCCCCGTTAAAGTGGTGAAGTTTTAAAATAGCCGCCACAACCCGTACATGGATTATTTTCAGAAAATCACAGGAATTCTATGATAATACCCAGAAAAA